>JAYJLV010048698.1:0-20601 GCA_036873485.1 Torymus texanus
CACACACACACACACACACACACACACACACACACACTACGCACGAGAGAGCTGCGCGCGCGTGGATATATTAAAGAACTCGTGCGACCGCGACTGGCGCAATCGCGCGGCATCCGTGAGAGAAACCGAGATTCCATAAAGACCACCGCTTCTCTTCTCTTCTCATCCGAGCACGGAGAGAAGAGAATAAAAATGAAAATCCCCCTTCTGTCTCGCCATATAGCGTCTCTTTTCTTTACTCATTGTTGTATGTATGTTGCGATTCTCTCTCAGCGTACTATAGTGCAGCAATCGTGCGTAATATACATATATATATACGTGCACGCGAAGGTCCGAGAGAGGAGAAGAGAGTGAGCATTCGTCGACAATGGGACTATATACGCGTAGCACGAGAGAGAGAGAGAGAAAGAACGCGATGGCGTCACGATGGTGGTGGAAGAGAGGTTGGTAAAATGTCGAAGTTGTATGTGAGTGGATGGAGAGGCGAATAATACAGTGTGAGATGTTGTCGATGAGGAAAAATGTATGTCTTTGTTGAGATGGGACTTGAAGGATTGGGTAATGGTATATATATATATATATATATATATATATATGTGTAAAGTTTAAGATGTGGGAATCTGAGAGAAAGATTTAAATTTACTGTACACATCACTGTCTTCATCAAAGTCATAAATGGCAGAGTATACAAATTATTATTATGCTTTTTATATACGTTAAATTAGTTCAACAAAATCCATAATCAGTATACCGATATTTGCTATAAACTTCAACTATACCAGATCACTCTACTTCTTATAATATTCGCAAGCCTACTCATAAAAAAAAGGAATACACAACCACGCGCTCAGCATATAATGAATTAATTCTCGCAGGCACACTTTATCCCTGTCTCCTCCGCAGCATCGTATATATAGTTTTAATTGCTCTACTCTTCTCTCTCACACACACATACATATATACATCCTCAATTAATAAACCTTTATTAAATGAGAATCAAGAGCAGCAGTTGCCGGCTGATCTTCTGTTTCACCCGACGAGATTATCGCAGCGCTCATTTAAGAGAGAAAAGCGCAGTTTCATCACGACATTATAAGAATCCTTCTCTCCTTCCGCTGCCACACTTACCTTCGTTACACGCACATATATGTATACATATATACACCATAGTATAGCAGCATCAGTTCCCTTGTCTAATCCTTAACTAAATTCAATAGAATCCCAGCTTAACTATACACGTGCATCTTCCCAAGACAAAAAGCGTGCAGATTTTCATCTCTCTTATACTTACTACGATCCAAAGGAACTTTATATACTTCCTTAAAGAATCACAGCTCACGCGATTATATATATATATATTTCACGTCTGGCATGGTAACAGTGCCTTCAATCGTCCCGAAATATGGAGCAGCGGTGCGTGCAAGTTGAAAGAAAAAAAGAATCCTGGAGGGAGTATCCTCAACTTGGACTGCGTGTGTGTAGGACCAAACCGCAGGAAATGCCGGCCTCGACATCACATCCTCTTCCGACCGACTTATATTATATACATATATATATACGTGATTTCGTGCGTGTGTGCAAGCGCGAGCGCGTGGCTTTCGATTTGATTGTTGTCACGCGTTGTCTGCCTGTATGTGTATATATAGCAGTGCAGTATATACGTAGACGTGATGAAATTCAAGATGGAACGCGTTGGCGGATAGAGTAAATTAATATCTCGATAGTTCAGGCTGCGTGCGTAAGGTTCTTACTGAAGAATATACGGTGGATTATATGGGACAGTAGAGGTGTATAATTTTGATGAGATGTCGTTGCTCGTTGAGGTGTAATTATAGTGACTCGTAGCTTTGTGTGTCGTTTGGGTTTTTGGTAATGAATTTTCGGTGTTTTCTTTTTTATTGTGATGTGATTGCCGGTCGAAATATTTAACTTTCTCAAGTTTTACAAAGTATATATATTACCGCCGTGCGTGTTTGATGTTCTCTGCCTATATTGTATATAAAGAATTCAACAAACAATATACGGACAGTATATGATTGATGCATATATAAAATATTTATAACATCAAAGTTCTATTAAAACTTCAATCTTACGTCTATATATTGAAATTTATCAATTCTTCAATAATTACGGTATTATAATAATGTACACTATATAACACTTCAATTGTACCTTATAAATATTTAAATAAATATATCTTCTTTTAAAATTAATTTTTAGTCACTTTACACAGAGCAGAATATTCACGACAGCTCATCCTGATTTATATGATGACAGCATACGCGCACATATATAACAGCAGGCAGTTTCGATCCGTTACAATGCTTTACCGGTCCACTTTCGAGACTCTCGAAGACGAATTTATCGCTACGACACACAGAAGATGCGACGCTCCGTTTAGCATCGGCGTGGTTATTATTTTTCTTTCCTCTTTCTATTTTTTTTTCCTTTTTCTTCAACGGTCCCGAGAGTTTATGGAATGTAACGTCGCGCGACGTGCCGCGAGGAACGCGAGACGATTTTAGAGGACCTCTGGGTACCATTATTATCGGGATAACTTGAGCATAAAATTTATATTGTCATCCTACTCTCTCTCTCTCTCTCTCTCTCTCTCTCTCTCTCTCTCTCTCTCTCTCTTTCTCTCTCGACCTCCTGAATCTGTGTACCTATATGATTTAAAAATAATTTTACAGTGAATATAATATGAAAGCTATAGTGTTGTAATATAGCTTACTAGAGATTTTATTTTCAAATAAGAATTTTAATAGTTTTTTTTTTTATAAGTAACATATTTTCCAATCGATTATCATTCATTCAATATAAAAAAAGCAGTAACATGGTAATATATATTCGGTAAAGATACTTTTGCACTTATTATTGATATTCATATATAAACAATACTATGCTAAAATGCTCAAACTACCAACAGCCTCAAATGACTCATAACACTAACCAATCCATCTAATATATCCATATCATAAGGAGTACAATCGAATAAGCCTCATTAAAGGAACAAATTCGACGATACATCATAGTCAATGTACGACAGCTCCGCTCCCAACATCACATCTCACGTGCGTCAAAAAATCCATCACACACATCCTTCAACCACAACGAGAGAGCGAGAGAGAGACACTCGAACGATTCACCTATTACACGAGCGAACAAAGCAACTTTTTCGCTACCGCCGCCGTCGTTGTAGCGCTGAAGGTCCAATTAACGGGAGCAGTAGACTAAAGGATCACTCCTCTTTATAACGTATATATATAGATACACCCACCTCTGATCTCTCAACTCACCGTAATCACATCCAACAACACTACCTAAGGAAGAGAATATAGAAGAAGACGCCACCGCTGCCACTGACGACGACAACGCGTATACACATATATCCCCCTTCTCCTCCCGGAGGTAATTCTCTTTAATCGAAGGAGGATGTGGAGTCGGTTAAACCGAAGTCCAGTCAGTCTCTCTCTCTCTCTCTCCTCGTTGTACATATACAAGAGGGAGAGAGAGAGAGACCGTCAGCTGCCCGGATGTCTCCCCCATCTGTGTGCGTATATGTATACGCGCCTCTCTCGCGTTGCACTCGGGGGCACCCATGTGAGACGCCGCCTCCTCTCCTGTCCGTCTCTTCGCACACCTATATATATATATATATATACATATATATACGTGTATAGGGCACGTATATGCGTGCAGCTCAGGTGGACCCTCGCACAAGTTATATAGGAGAGATAGACAGACAGACAGACGCGAGTACACATATACATGCACGTGTGCGTTGTATATACATATATATGTATACTACACAGCACGAGGGCTGTTTGTAGCTACAATCGTTGACTTTCTCTCTCTCTATATATATGCGTACGCGTGCCAAGCATTAGTTTCCTCCCTCCCTCCCTCCTTCTTTCTTCGTTCGTTATAGTACGTTCTTAAGTCTTCTCTATATATACGCTCGTGTTATCTTGACCTATGCGTCGCTCTCCATGCATCGTTTTGATACTTGTAGCCGGATGGATGCCCGAAGTATTATATATCCTTTTAGTATTAAGGCTGAGTGGTATTGTATAATGACGATAATAAACCTAGTTTTTCAGATATAAATATGAAAAACGCTGCGTAAATGTTGAAGAAATTTGTAACAAAGTTCTCGTATGACGTTTCTGAACAAGAAGAGAGAGAGCGAGAGAGAGAGAGAGAGAGTATATGTAGAAAAAAAAACAACAAAGAATAATTCGATAACTTTGTAAAGTGCTGTTTCGTTTTCGTCTGCAATAAAGAACCGCCAATTGGCTACATGCAAACATTAAATTGAGTATGCGCACGCAACGCGCGCTCGCTATATACACGTGTATATGTAGGTATAGTAGACGCGATCGGTATATATGGAGTGCAAACACATGTTATGTATCAATGAAATTACAGTTTCATACTCAATTTACACCCAATTGATTTTCTTCGCTATATATATTACGTGGCGTATAGGTAATTTTTAATTTAACTATATACAAAAAGTTTATCACTTTTTTTAAATCATTAATATTTCCTAAATAATATCTATTATTAACCAAATTGTTAATAATAATCATCATGTTAACAAATATTTTTACTATAATAATATTGTTGTTAACAATTATACCTATATATAAATCAGCAATTTATACATATAACTACTTTATGCAAACCTACATTATACTTTGTTTCTCTCCTCACATCCGTATACAATCCACATCATATAATAATTCTCATACAATATATTATAAGCTCCACTATCGCATGAACGCATCCATCTTATCCGTCGCGTGTACACTTTTATTAGTTTACATACACACATACACATACACATACGCTGCTTAAACTTCTCACCTCATTGTCTTCCCTCTCGTTCTAGAGCTCCTGCGACCGCTCTCGCATTTCGCTCAGCGTTCCCTCGCCACATCCGGCCACAGGAGACACCTATACTCCCTTCCGCCAAAGATCACCGCTTCATCTTATATACGCTCACGTTAAACACGTGGATTTGAAATTATGCGGAGAGAAGGTTGTTATCAATGTTAACGATCGAAGGTAGGACGCTTTATATATAATGAATCAAGGGAAAAGCTCCAGATAATGCGTTATATTAGCCACACAGCGCGATGGATGATCTCTTACTCTGAGCAAGGTTTCATTTTTCTTGAGTGAGTGAGAGAGAGAGGCGCTTCTTACGAGAAAGAAAGGATTTACGCTTCTTTTGCTTTAGTGCGAGACGGTGTATATATGCGGTATCCGTCCTGTGATCTTACTCCCTCTCGTTCCTTCTTTTTCTTTTATCTCCGTGGAGCTGCGAATCGCGTGTAGTTGGTAATTCAATGTTTTTACTTTGTCATGAGGCGGGAGAGGTTAGTGACTGAGTGTATATATGTGTGCAGGGGTCGGTAAGCTGGAATCGTTTGAATTTTGCGAAAGGGAAGAGGATGTGAGTTCTGGTGAGTAAGAGAAGGTGGCGTTTCAAGGTTCGCGAGATATTTAATTTATGATTTTATTACGCTAATAATTTCATATTACGAACGCGTATATGTATATAATAATTTATGAAATAAAAGTTTATTCGAATATACGTTATTTTTTTCAATGTTTTACGGTATTTTGATGCTTTTATTCAAGTGCAATATTTTACTATATACTATAATACGATAACTGTATAATAAATGAATCAAATCACACGACCTTCACAAAGAAACATCCATCCCAATTCATCGCTGCATAATCAAATGCACTTTGTAATACATAATAGAACCAAAGGCAATCTTGATAAATCATCGCGGGAGAGAGAGAGAAAGAGAGAACATCAAAAGACGCTCAAGGCGACGACGTGTGTACAAAAAGCGACACGTAGGCCAGAAGGCTATATAGGTATATATACTACTCGGCTCGTGTGTTCACGCGCTCACTCGCTCGGCCTTCAGATCTTCCGATACAATTCGCGAGCGTATATATATAAAGGCTATATATTAAATTTCGCCCCACGCGGCAGAAGTTCATCTTTGGAACGAGAAATATATATAGTGTGTGCTCGTGCGAGTGAAGTAACTTCGCGGGAGCGCAAGCTATATTGAGAGAAAATTACGATGGGAATTAGAGGAATCTTAAAGAAGATCAATTTTTTTTTTTTCGTATAGGCTAATGAAGATTGAAAAGAATTAATATTGCAGAGTATTTCAGAATAAATTATAGTGTGGTAGGTGGACTGGTGATACGATCAATATAATGATGATTGATTTGTTCTCTTCATTAGATATTTTATAAAAAGTACCACTTCACTATTTCGTATCTAGTTTAACAGTTTAATCAAATATTTTTATCTATAATTAAACAAGTTTTACAAATCTCAAAGAAATTCTACGAAACAAATAAATAACGTAACACTTATTCCTCCCGATGTCAAAACATATACATTCATTTTACAAACCAGCAGAGCCGTTGATCTGCGTATCGTTTCTTGCTTATTTCGCAACGACTACAAACCTACCAATCAGCGCTTCAATATAAGCAACGCCAAAAAGTATGCGACCTCCGCGAGGTCGAATCTCTTTGGGGCCTCGTGCGCTTCACAAAAGGAAAACCAAGACGCACACATGACGCGATTTCAACGTCGAGATGGCACTCAGCAACCGTGTCTCTTCTACATACACACACACACATACGTATATATACACCTGCATTTCGATACGTAAGCATTACTACGTTCGTAAAAGCCAACGCGCAATGTACCGGATCAAATCCACGCGAAGAGGGGAAGAAAAAAACGTCGTATTTCACCTGTGTGCACAGGTATATATACGTATTAATGTAAGATACAAACGTAAGCTCTTTTTTCCGACTACGCGGAACGTCGAGTGAGAGACTATATATACGTATATACTGCTTCTGAATTCGCGAGAGTGAGAATTCGAGCGAGTTGAATTTAAGAAGAGTATTATGATGAGTGGAGGTATAATATGGATGAGGGTTTGAAATTGCAGGGAATATTTATGGTTGTAATAGGTCAATGTTTAGTTGTAGTAATGATCGGAATGATTTGGAAGCACGATTCGGTTACGATTGTAGAAATCGTATGGGAATTATTAGATGGTTTTAGAATTTTTAACTTTGTTTTTAGAGTACCATAATATTGCGCACTGAAGTATTCTTGAAAATATAATTTATTCAAAAAGAAAAATGATATTTTTTCATTTATACTCTATTGCGCATTTTATCTAACTTTTTCACGTCATAATATATTACGTGTTACGTTTAAGTAAACTACCAAGTTATGTAAAAGAAAATAATGAACTGTTATTCGTAAAAAACAAACTCAAATATCAATAATCCATCAAGACCTACTTATTATATCATTACAAACAAAACCTCATATTTAATAGCACAACCCATATCTCACCATCCCATAGTACAATCATACACACATACAAACACTAAAAAATTACCGAATCCTCGGCTTACATTCCGCGTGTATAGATCTCACCACGTTCTAGCATTCCTGGGTGTCCGCATAGACGCGGTTCCCGTGCCAAGGCGTATATATATAGTATTATGAAGCCGGATCGCTCGCACCAGGGAGAGGATATAGGATCGGCGACGATGATGAGGCAACGCGTGCGCGCTCGAGGATGCGTGTTAAGAATGGCAACGAGGGCGTAGCACAGTAGCCACCTGGTGGTATATGGTTAAGTGTAGGTATATGTGTGTGTGTAAGGAGGGAATTCGAGAGAAGCAGACGACGAAGCAAAGCCGACGGGGTCACTCGATGACCCCGATTGGATTCTGCGGAGAGAGAAAGAGAGAGAGAGAGCTTGCGTGGTATATACATATATATAGGGGTTTAAATTTTGAAGTTGAGAGAATGTGATCGTTGTTTTTGGTGTAGTGGTTGAAAATTAAAAAAATTTAGATATTACTTTAATCGTAATATCTAATGATTTATTTTAAGTCCAAGTAATGAGGTTTTTCTTTCGGATTAACTTGAAAGATTTCCTATAAGGGATTATTTAAATAAAAAGAAACGCCATTGGTTTATTAAACATTTTATCACAATTTTTAATGTGATTGGTTTCAAAAAGTCACATTTTAATTCCACGACAATGAAAAACTATCTATTTTCTCAACTTCCTCTACAAATCCATTTCAATTTCATAACATCAACGAAATCGAAAGAAAAAGAAAAAAAAATCACTCTGAAGCCTCATTACTTTCCAGGCCGCGCAAAGCAAAAATCACAATGACGCAGTTAAAGACCGAGCAAGCGAGGAGAAAGTGTCGAAACGAAAGACACAACGGAGAGAGGACGCGAAACGTATACATATATATCGAGAAACCGCACGTACACCACACACACACGCAGCTAGAGCGAGAGAGAGAGAATAAAAGGTAGTGGGGATAAGAGTCAGTAAAGACATCGTCCTCTGTCAGCACCATTTTTCGAGTTCAACGATCTCGGATGCGAAGCACACGGGCCGTCGTGTTCACCGGTGACATAGCGCCGAATTAGCGATTCGGAGGCACTTTCTTTGAACGTATAAGCTTCTCTTATTCGACAAAGCCCAAAGGAAAATTCTCGTCGACTCTCGCATGTATACGAGTACTGGCTTACAATTCCACTTATCTAATTCCTCGGATGTGTACGCTGGATGCATGATTTATTGGTTTCGTATCTAGGGAGTATAAGTGGTTGAGATACGTGTGTTTCATGATAGTTGTTTAATTGTTTTAAATAAGGCTAATGCCATGGTTTAAATCATTTTTTGGTGATTCAAATAGTTCGTACGTGTTCTATCGCCTATTCAACTGTTGACTACAGTTAGTAGAATTAAATTTTGTTATAAATACTATTACGATTTAAATTGGATAATAATTTTTATAAAAGACGTATAATAGGACTATACATATAACCTTTAATTTTTCGAATAAATAAAATTTCCACTATCCAAATATAACTTTTATTTTCGAGTTCTAAACCCAACCACTCACTTAATTGATCTTGTACCGAAGAAACAAAATTCCTAAGAATATTTCGACATATATATATATAGCTTTGTGTATAAGATCACTCTCGAAAAATGCCTCTCGCAGCAGCGGATAACAATCGAGTCATTAGAGAGCGATAACCACGCTTGCGCTATACTCGTCGTCTCGCGTCTCGGCGACGCTGGAAATGGCCAAAAGGGCAATTTGCATTCTTAAATTGCCCTCATTAACGTATACACACATACGACCATTATATACCTACCTATATATATATGTATATATCTATATATACATAGCAGAGCGGAGAGAAATTGGCTTCACCGTTTTTATCTGAGGACTTAACGTGGTCGTATACTTTCGGGGAATAACACGTGAGTAACGTCTGATGCATTTTGTTTTTCTTCCCAAGTGTATAGTTATTATTGCTTCTGCACACGAGAGAGAGAGAGAGAGAGAGAGAGAGAAACAATCGTTGGAACATTCCACGAGGATCAGTGGGAGAAAGTTGTGAGAGAGCGTATATAAGAAAAATCCAAGAATGATTTATATATTACAAGCGATGCTGATAATGCGTCTAATGGCTATGATGGCGAGCGAGGAACGATTATATTTTCTTAATTATATGATGTACAATTTTAGCGTTTGGATTCTTTCTGGTGTTAAAATATCCTTTGTTATTGAGATGATTTTTAAAGTGTAACAATATATATACATTATGGTTGTGAAGTATTACCTAAACTGCCATTAATTACATTAACTAAATATTACGCCACAATTCACCAATTATTTATTAGATAAACACTTTGATCGCGTTAACTTCATCTCCTAAACGCCATCGAAATTAAGAATCATTATAGATATCTTCATATTTTAAGCTAAGTCAAGCATATATGTATATGTACGGTATATAATCATGCCACTTGATCGATAGTATATATTTATAAGCGAAGGGTGACGTACGTGTAAGTCGTACAGATTTTTTTAGTGCTATCCACGATGCTAAACCAACTCGATGTATTATACATATACGGAAAATTGCGAGGAATTACGGAGACCATAAGAAAGTGTAAATTACCCGTCTGTACTATGTTAAAAATACAAAGTATATCTTTAGTGTGAAGATTCAGTCAATACAAATGCATTAATGAAACGATTTCATATAAAAAGCTTAACATATATAAATGTATATATTAAAATACATCAAATTAAAAATATAACAACTTTATTTCCGATGTATAATATATATTCTATAATAAAAATTAATCCCCCGATAAAATATATATATTCCATTCGCTTAAACAAACAAACGTGCGTCGATGACATTCGAGATACCCTAAGGGGGTATACTGTTAGCTCGAGCAAGAAAAAAGCGGAATATTCAAATTTCATGCAATCCAGGCTCGCGCGCGCGCAAGTATACGAGGGACAGGTAAGCCGACGCCCGACAGACGCGCGCGCGCGCGCATGAGCGAGAAGAGGAGGGGAAACGACGCGCGCGCGCGCGAGCGAGGGAGGAAAGGAGAGACGTGGAAAGAGAGAAAAAGAGAGAGAGAGAAAGATAAAGAGCGAGGGGAGAAAAAAAATGAACGTAAAAATGGGAACGGGGGGAGGGGGGAAGCAAACGGATGGAAAAAGTAATAAAAGTGCGCGAGGCGCAGAAGTATAAGAAAGAAATTGAGGTATACAGACGGTGTAAAGGGGGAAACTGTAAAGGGGGAGAGAGAAAGAGAGAAAGAGACCGAAGTAACGAAATTTCGGAGAAATATGCGGTGATGTGGGTGTTGCGAGGAATAAAAGTTGATAAAAGTAGTAAATATATAGAAAAGTGAGTATAGGAAACTGCGAATATAAAAGAGAACAATGTTATATATAACAGAAGTTCGTTCTTTATTTTCCCGCGTAGAAAATAAGAGTGAAAAATGAAAAAAGGACAAAATAAAAGATTGAAGTTTTAGTATACCGCCAAAAAATCAAAAATACTACAATATTAAACGACTCCAAAATGAACCCTTTGCTAAAACTACACGTAGCCAGTTGAGACCACAGCAACTACCCGTCTACATGTATATATATACGCAGGAAGTGGGGGAGCAGCAGTAGCGCTATATATACTCCCGCGCGCAGCAGCCGAGAGAAGTAGGGAGAACGAGGGGCGGCTGCGCTCACCAGAGAAAGAGAGAGAGAGAGAGAGAGAGATAACGTTCGGGCGCGCGTGCGGGGGTGGCTCAATACCCCCACCACTACTACTCAACCATGCAAGAGCGGAGAAAACCAGGCTACCCACTGTTACTGGGTATAGTGGGAGGTGGCGTAGTGTAGCAGCCTCCATTTTGCTGAATCATCATCCGCGCAGAAGAGCGCTTCACACGCATACATATATATATATATATACAGAGACATACACAAGTGTATAAGGTAGGTGAGATTGGCCGGGGAGAGTATTGATTTTTACCAGCGTAAGAGGAGAGAGAGAAGGTGGATGCCAGAGGAACGGGTGGACTCGTTTCTGGGAGTGAATTCGGCTGATGCGCAAGAGCGAACGAGTGAGCTGAGCTGAGGCTATTTTTAGCTGGGAAGAAGAATGAGGTAACGATCTGTTAGATGGTTTCACGGTGAGCTGGTGGACAAAGTAGTGAATGATGGGTGGGAAATGATTGTTTTTTTTTGTTGGGTATTGTAAGGATGCGAATCGAAGGATTCGAGTGTGATTTGTTAGTTGATGATGAGAGTTTGGGTTTGATAGTAGAGATTAAGAATTTCCGATTTTATTTGAACGGATGCAAATAATTTATATTTATTAAAAGTCTCTTTGTGCTAAATGATATTATCATTTTGAAAAAATGTTAAAATATAGAATACTGCTTATATTCATGTAATTTCATTACTTCGGTCCTATACAAAATACAAACGCTATACTGGACCATTAAGACTAACGTTATTTTTTTCTAAAAATACACGGCCATCACTAACCGTATACGTATATATTCATCACAAACGACGCATCACCACACAACCATCCAAAACGACCTAAAACCCACCAAAAAGTATATTGTAATATATACAAGCAGCAACCGAGAGAATCACTCTCACAGCAGAAAAAGAAAGACCCAGAAACACGAAACAACGCTATATACCTCTCTTTCTCCCCCACATAAACTTCTCTCATTCTCTCCCTCCTCACATACATACATATACACATATACACAGGAGAAGTCAATTTCCGCGCGGGGCCGTACTGCATGATGCGGAGCCGGGCGCTGTAGGAACCGTCAGAGCTTCCGGCGGACATGTTGGCCGCTCGCTCGCTCACTCACTCACACGGAGGGAGAGAGAGAGAGAGAGAGCTCTTACGTGTTCCACAGAGAATTCACCTTGTACCCACACACATATACATGCTCAGACATGTATATATATATATATACGGGTACACACGTGTTGTAGAATACTGCTGCTGCGTTACTGCTGCTGGACTAACCCCGGCTCTTCGGACGAGTGGCTCCGCTAATGCGGCTTGGGGGTTGTCCTCCTCTCTGATACTGCTGCTACCACCTCCCCTACCCTTCACGTGTATATATGTATGTATACATATATATGTATACCTTGTCTGTCTTTTTCTTTCTGCGTGTTACTTTAGCTTAAGGTGTGAGTGTGTGTGTGTATACGTGGGCTGGAGCACTTGGGAAAATTGTCGTTTCGAGGAGATAGTACGCTTCGTAGGAGAAGTTTAGATATATATACAGAGGGTCATATTCTATTTTTGGGGTAAAAGAGGTTGGTGCTGATGCTCGGGGTCGTGGATGTACGATGATGTGTGTAGACTGCGACCTCGTTCTTTTCTTCTTTCTTCTTTATTTTCTTTTTTCTCTTTTTTTTGTAAGACCATCTATTGTGACGAGGAAAGTCACCGGTCGGTGGTTGATGAAATATTAAGTTGTTTACTTGGTGTTCAATAATGGATGTACAGACAGCGTGGTATAGTAGTGTGTGGTGTGGTTTCTCGGTTGCAGGTTGAGGCTGCGGATTATTGTGCTAGATTTTGTAATGGGTTTTGTAAATATTTCAAAAGAAGGAAAATTTTATGAAAATTGTAATTTTTGGTCTCCTATACTTTTTACGTTTACCTTTTTGTATAAATTGGTAATCATGTGTATTGGTAATTGGTAATTTATATGTTTGATCTATAGACCTGAGACTAAATGCTATACTACAAATCCAAAAAAAATCAGCATCGACAAAAACAACTTACTTCAAGTAAAGAAACATCAACGAAAAACATATAACCTACACTAAAAATCGCTCTTATTTCATACCTATATACACCTATATAATCTACGATATACATTTTTGAAGTTTCCAGCTAAAAAAGCAACTAGCTAAAACTTCAATTCCATCATCATACACACCCCAGACTTGCGCTTCAGCAATCTTCGGTACCATCAAAATGCAAACAGCACTCGCCATTGCCTTCTATCTCTTCACTTATCTCCCTCCCGTATCATCTCTTCCATTCCCTCTCTCTCTCTCTCATTCTCCCTCCCCTCGTTTCCTCCGTCTCCACCTTCATCCACATATATACCTACACACACACACACATACCAGGGTTGCCGGCTGCCACGTCCGTTCGTCCGGAAGACGAGCCTTGCGGCCTCTCAGACTCTCTCTCTCTCTCTCTCTCTCTCTCTCTCTCTCTCTCTCTCTTCGTATACGGAGGAGAAACAGAACGAGAGAACGAAGGGAAAGGCGAACGGAGCAGCAGCAGCAACAGTAGCAGTAGCAACAGCAGCGTATATTACACTGTGGGAGGCGGTGGCAGCGGCCAGGTATTGACCCGTCGCTGCTTTTGCTACTGCTGCTGCTGCGCGCGCGGGGCTCGCAGTACGAGCTTCCCTGGGACTGGGCTGTACTCTGTTACTAAGCAACGTCCCTGTGCCCGGCCGTGTATACACATATATAGAACATATATATAGGTATAAGGTATATATACACGCGTGAAACCTTGGAGATCTGACTTTAGCTCATGCGCGCGCGCGCGTGTGGGCAGAAAGATAGTGCTGCCTCTCTGCTACGAACGGACGTCGACTGTCCCTCCTCTCTTTCACTCTCTCGCGTGCGCAGCAGCAGCATGCAGTAGCTAGCACAAAAGCTACTGTCTGTGCTGTGTATGTAAGGTATGTAGGTGTGTATATATATCTATATTTGTGTGTGTATGCTGCGGCGGAGGTGAGCGCGCAAGCTATGCGGAGTTCGAGCTGAATCGTATCCTGCGAATGAAAGGGGAAATGCTGCAGCAGTTGCATGTTTTTGGCTTTGGTTGGGTTGTACACTTTCGTGCCAGAGAGAGAAAGAGAAAGAGGCAATTGAATCTTGAAGGTGTGAGGTGTGTGGCGCAGATAAGCGGAAAATTGATTTTACAAAGAAGTTGAAGATTGTATATATAGTATTGTAATTATTTGGTATCGCGGTTAATGTTTTTTAAATAACATGTAGGTGTGGTCCAGGATCTGTAGGAAATTTACATATTTACAAAATTGCATTTATAGGATTGGTTTATAATTAATAAAAAAAAGGAGACTAGACGCATTTACACCAAAAAATGTATGTCCCTTCAAACGTCTAACCAATATATACATATATACGCTTACATCAATCCCTCATGTCACCTACAACCGTACCACATTATCAGAATCCCTTCAATTATCAACTCATCATTAACGGTACAACACGATCGATTTCTTTCTAAAAGCCAACCTAGCATCCTATCCTCGACCACGAAAAAAAAAAGTCTATAGACAAATATCGTCTCACCTTAGCCACCGACGACGCTCACGCAAACACTATATATGAAGCATGCGCGTCAAGGGGATTCATCGTCATCATCATTATCGCGTGGACGCGCGCGGGAAACGTCGATTTTCACGCTACTGCGCGCGCGCTCGCGTAAGTTAGTTCTCACTTGTGCGCAAGCGCGCGTGGTAGAAATCGACTTTGGATCATCATCATCCCGAACGGCACGTGCCATGTGTATAATGTATACGTATACGTGTGTATATATATATATGGAAGACGTACACCTGCGACCTTTCGTCACCTGCGCAGTGAGAGAAGGAAATTAATACGACGACGTGGACTTTTCAGAGAGGAGAGGTTGCGTGGATGGTGATGGAAATTCGAGGATGTAAGGTGCGAGTAGTGTTGGTATAAATGAGGGATTAGTCGGCGTTGGTGCAAGGAACTGGATGATGGTTGTTTAGGGCGGTGTTAATTGGATCATAAGATAACTGCGTATATGTGGGTTTGAATATGGCTTTGTGGTCGAGGGTAAGAATGTTTTGGAGCAAATGCTGTTTTTAAGATATAGATTGAAAATAATTATATGACGATGTTTGTAGGTATATCGACTATATTTCATACAACAGATTGAAAAATTCATTATTTCATATCATATGTTAAAATGTATACAAGAGATAAATATTTTAAGTTCTGCAAGCTCACCGACTAAATAAAATACATTTTTAAACTTCTCTTATAGCTCAAAGTGTATAATATATACCATCTCGTATATAACCACAGGTCAACCCGTACATACACTGCACACCACACGCAACTCCCAAATTCACCGCCATTCGAAATTCACGTATATATATACTAAGCTAGCAGCCGCATCTAAATCTTGCACGTGCCCACCGCAGTGCTACATATCCTCCCCCTCCTGCCCCTATCACCAAAACTCCATTATACTCGCTCGATATTTCCCGAACCTCCCATCAAACTTTCACCATCACCATCATCATCATCATCATCATCGCCAGCGACATTCATCATCACCCATGTCACTCGAACTCACTCGTTCGTTCACGCGGACTCCAATCGTGCAAAGTAGATTCCCTCTCTCTCTCTCTCTCTCTTTCTCTCGGCCTTCCGTCAAATAACATCCACTACTATCTCTCTCTCTCTCTCTCTCTTTCTCGCTCGCTCGTCGGCCTCGGCGATTATTATATGAATAATAAATCGGCCCCAGAGCCTCGGAAACGCCTCGCTCGCTTGCTCGTGGACAGAGAAAGAGAGAAAGAGAGAGTCGAGGGTGCGGTTGTGGCTGGCGTTGCTTGGATACCGAACAACCACCCACGCGGAGGTTCACTCTCTCTCTCTCTCTTTCTCTCATCCTATAGATACACACATATACACACAGGATGGCGGGCGTCAGAGGTGGTGGGAGAGGAGAAGGTGGCCACCGTCGACGCCGCCGCGCACACGACGCTACTCTGTACGCTGGTCCTCTCTTTCTCTCCCGGGAGTGAATTCAGCCGCGGTGAGCGCGGAGCAGCCGAGCTCCGACCGTATGGATCAATACTCTCTTCTATATAGCGAGAGGGAGAGAGAGAAGGTAGGATCGTCTTTCTCGCTCTCACCAATGCCGTTCCTCTTCATCTCTCCTTATCGCGTTATCGCCAGCTCACTCGGACCTTTGCCTCTCCGCTATACGCTCTTCTCTCTCCCTCTCTCTTTTCTCGTCTGTTACTGTGTATATAGGTATATATATATAGAGTAGCTGGCTGGCTTTTTGTGCGCGGACGAGTCTACATGAACGCTTCGGGCTGTAGAAGTACGTCTTTCGGCTTTGCGAATTTATGGCTTCTCCGGGAGAGTGGATTTTTGAGCGTAGTATAATCGAATTTAGACTTGATTTATAACGTCGATGATAATATATAAAGTTTTATTCTGTCGTCGTAATATATCGTAAGGACTGTAAAAGAAATAGGGATAGGAAGGAGAGTTATTATAGGCTAATAAGTTTGGAGTAATTTGTATAGTGATTCTATTAGCTGAGATAAGATCTTATCTCGATGAAAATATTAACGGTTAATAAATTTTTCATTAATTCTGCGTATAACTACTTTATGTATTATTCTTGGTATTGTAATATTGTCACGGTTTTACTCGGTTTATTGTTTTCGAAAATAATATTATGTTAACAAGTTGAACAAATAATTGCCTACGTTGGATAATTAGACGAATTCGAGTGAACCTTAAAAACCCAAATTTACTCTATATACATCTTTGATAATTAAGAAAAACTAAATGACTCGATATGACGTAAAAACTTTTGTTTTATTTACATTATTCTCTTAATTCGTTTCTGATGAAGGTTAATCTCATTCGAAATCCATTTGTCGTAAGCTCTATATATAAAATTTTGAACAAAACTGTCTTTCTCAGTAAAAGTTAGTAGATTCATTCTTTGAACTAAAGACAGCTAGCAATATTTATTAATAGTAAAATAAAATTCAATTAGAGAAGTATCACGTATATTAGATTAATATCGTTAAATATTCGATGAATGTAGAGGCTCTCCGGGGAAGAATTGTGTCAATGCATTGGAACCGTGATCTACAATATTTTTTTTTTCTATTTGAATAATTGAGCTATATACTCGCGTGGTCCACTTTAGTTGTAATATATAAATAGATTTTCTTTTTAATTGCTAAAGCAGACACTACTATTATAAAACAGATAAAATAAAACTCCGTTCTAAAATGTTATACAAAACGAGATGTTACAATAAAACCAGTACAGGTGCCTAAATTTCATTTTTTTCTATTTCAACTCAATTTTTTGTTATTCTTGACAATTTTAATTTAAGTTAGAGAACAAGGAACCATAAAAACGGTTGCTAAGCTGTTGGTAAATATGTAGCTACACATAAGCTTCAATATATCTTATGAACTTTAGGTATCATCATTTTGGTACAAAATCTCTTCTCAATATCAACAGCTTACACACCTTAAAAAACTCAAAAAATTCTTTAAATACACATTCCAAAAATCAACCACTATGTACACCTGAAACCATCACCACCTTCGAACAATCCAATCCACACGCGTCACCTCTTCCACCCCATAATAATCAACGACTTCGAGCACCTCCTAGACAAATCCATCAACCCTCCTTCACCGTAATAACCCTATCTCTCATGCGCACCTCACCACTATCTCTATCTAATATCACACACCTTTAGCCAACCTCACAGCTAATTCACTCGTCTCACCGTTACCACCTTCCTCCCCACCTCTCTTTATATCCTCGCACCATCACAACGACTTGGTATAGCTTCGTAGAAACCATTCCAACGCCTTCCATATACTAAGAACCATTGCGGTTAGTATTAAAGGAAGCTACTACGTCTATATAGGTATATAACACTTGGAACGACGCCATTACTCCAACTCTATATATATATCCTTCTCACTTGGGGCGGGTAACGCGATGAGGGGGCGGACGCTGCTGCTGCGCAGACCAGTCGGAGATGAGGGAGAACACTGCTGCTGCTGCGCAGGGAGAGAAGAAGAAAAATAAAAGAGAGCAAGAGCAGACACGCGCAGATTGCAGGAGAGAGCGAGGGGAGCGCCTTATAGTATAGCAAGCGTATAGGTACATAATGGATGGAAATGGCCTGCTGGAGAGAGTGGAAGGGACGATGCGGAGGGGAATATATAGATATGTATATAGAGTCGATGCTGTGCTACTGCTGCTGATGTGTAGGTGTAATGTGTATGTATGTGTAGAGGAAGGTTTGTACCGCGAGATTGGATTTGATTTTCTTTGAGGTTCGAGGGACTGTGTTTAGCTGCGCACGTCGCGTGTTCCCGGTGAATTGTAGTAGAGTGTGCTAATTGTTTCGAGTTTGAATGTCACACTTGACGGAGTTATCAGGCTCGATCTGTGTTTTATTATATGGGCACAATGGGTTCTGTTTATCGCGGATAAGATTTCGTGCACTTTGTGTAGACGCATATGGTATATATATATGGGTGATTTTAACATAGTTTATGTCAATCTAGAAAGATAAGTTTATATACTAATATGGAAGTTGTATTGAATCTTGATGTACAAAAAAGATTAGTTGAAAATCACTGAATATTTTATAACATCGACAACTACAATTCGTATAGTAGTATAGTTTTTTATAATTGTTTTAGGGCTCTTTCACAGTGTTATATAACTAGAAGGAATTTTAGAGTGCTAAATTAACCAAAAGATTTATTGCAAAAATATACATTAAAAGGAGAGTTCTTTTTCTCGAATGCTTTATAAGTGGGAAGTTGAAAAAAACTACTTTAAACAAAATTTAGCTCCAAAGTACTTACACTCGACGGTAATTTCAGCTGAAATTTTTGCGAATTTCCTCAAGTCACGCTATTTTACGTCTCTTCTCTCCATTCCACACTTATATTTTCTCATTACCGATTTATTAGCATCATTAAATGAAATCGATACTTATAGATAATTACCGGCCATTGTAACTTTATTACAAAATAAAAGAAAAACGTATCTAAATTATAATTAAAATTAAAAACAAAATTTGCAGTACTCTTAAAAAAAAATCTTTCTTATATTTACTTTACCATTCCAATTAGTATATCATTCCAAACAAAACCATCTCACCGGACACCCGAATAATCCTCTGACAACCGTCCACGACAATAGCCACCCGTCACTTCCTAGCTTATTGTCCTATACATCTATTACCATACCTATATATATCCACAATATGTACACACATCGACAGTACTATATACCGACTGAAATTAGAGCGAAATAGCTTGCCACAGGAACAAGAGAAGAGCTGGCCATTAGGGTATCGCGCTTCTATTGGCTACGGAGCGGAAGTATACCTCCAACGCGTCGAACTCGCGCTCGCTTCTGAATTATGATTATTACCGATGATAATGACGACGAAAGAGACTATATACATACATACACGCACGTACGTATATACGCGCATTGCCTCGATTACGCCATACCGTAATAATCTCTTTCTTCGTGAGAGAGAGTTTTATTTATTTTACAAACAGATGTCCCTGAATGCTCGGCTGTACTTTATCGTGCGGGGGAGGAGAACGAGAAGTAATTGGAGCGAGCTGACGGTATATAAGATATATCAATGGGGACGTAAAAGGGTTCTTTTTCAGAGTAGGAGAAGACGAGGTAGTGAACGAGGAAATATCATTTGCTATGTGTTAATATTGTGTGTGTGTATGTGGGATTGATGAAAATTTAACGAAAATGGATTTTAAATGCAATTAGCGTGACACTGGAATAGCTATTGTGATGATCAGGTAGGTGAGTGAGTATTGGGGTTGGCTTATCAATTATTCGTCAGTGATTTTGTGAAAAATTGGTAGTAACTTGCTAAGGTATAGCTTCATGACAAAGTATATTTTTGATAGTTATACAGAAAATATATACGTAATAACAAGAATATTTGGCATATTCATACCTATATAAATGCCCCATCATCCAACGAATCTTAATTATTCTCCCACACTTCTCAGCTCTAAAAGTACTCTAACTACCTATATGACACAACCAACTCGTCAACTACAAACAATAATTATGCCCTCTCTCATGCATATTACTCCTCGCTAAATAATCTCCGCGAGTTTCTCGCAACACATCATCCGCGAGAAAGTAGAGGGCGTGCACCGTCGTGTCCCTGCTCGTTACGCGTATATCCCACCTATATATATATATATATATATACACACACACACACACACACACACACACACACACACACACACACACACACAC
>JAYJLV010048709.1:0-20597 GCA_036873485.1 Torymus texanus
CTCTCTCTCTCTCTCTCTCTCTCTCTCTCTCTCTCTCTCTCTCTCTCTCTCTCTCTCTCTCTCTCTCTCTCTCTTCACCCCCTTCACTCGTATGTATGCATACATGCGCATATACATATAGCTATACACGTGAGAAGTTACGGGGTAGAGTACACACGTATGTGTATATATATAAGCGCCTATATAACTTTCACTCTCCCAAGTTACGAACAAAGGACGTAGCCTATACGGCTGCTGCTGCTGCTGCTACTTGCTTGACTCTATATATCTATATATGCAAAAACCCTCGACGTTGTTTGCATTTGGGAGCGAACAAACGAAGCGATGGACAGTGTGGAAAGGCTGCAGGTACCTACACATACTGGTATATGTATAGGTACACGTCGAATTTCTTCGAGGACGAGGAAGCGAAGAAGTTTGGTAACTGTATATAGTTGCGCTTTTCTCCCTGGGAATTGGATTTTCGTTGGGAGAGAGTTAGGAGAGGCCTGGACGTAGAGTTTGTTGCTTTGGAAATTGGTTGAACGGGGTAGTGGTAGGAGAGAAATCGAGGAAAAAGTGCTTGAGGCGCTAGCGCGCGAGAGAGGGAAATCAAATTTTCGAGGATTGCTTGCAATAATATACGGGAATGGGGATCCATGCAGTAGTAGAGTATAAACGAAACGTTTGAGATGGAATGGAGTTTCGTTTGCTGTAGTATGAAAAATTGAAAGAATAATAATAGCTTTTAGTTTGATGATTGTTTTTATTTTTGCACGAGTTATCGTCGATGGGATATCTCTTTGTTGTTAACTGGAGGAATTGAATTATTATTTGTGTGTGTGTTTCTTATGCTTTTAAAATTATTAAATTAGAGCAGGTGTACTATAAAATTAAAAAAAAACTGCTTGTTCATTTTTAAAACTAAAGGTAGCAAGTTTTATTTATGTTACGTTGATAGAAAGCCGGATTTATAATTTACTTTATATTAAAAGGGCTGCCGTGTAACTGCACTCAACCTATTTCTTTTGAATTACAAATGGTATACGCGTATTACATTTTTCAATACATGCGTTACACGAGTATATACATTTTTTTTCATCAGGGAACAGTTTAAATTAAAACAAAAATTATTAAAGTAATAAAGACACTTTTTTCTACATGCATAACTGTAGTAAATTAAATCGATTGCTCGATGCTTATCACATTGAATGCCACGTTTACATTGGAAACAAATGGAGCGCGACGCAAACTTTGCGTTTTAACTGAATGACATTTACATTTAAAATTGTATATATTTCAGTGCGTAATTGAAATGTTTTTTTAGATTTTCTATATAGTAATTTATCATTCGAATATATAAAAATTTTAATTTTAGGACAAACAGAGCTGTCGTTCAGTAATGTACTTTTTATTGCACATATAACGATACAGAATAATAGCAGACAGGCTGGTCATATCATTTGAAAAAAATGTTGGTACTTTTGTATACACTCGGTTTTCTCGCTTCGACTGAGCTTATATTTCCGTACTCAGTGAAATATTATGTGTTTTGTGTATTATGATTGAACAAATGATTACTCAAATCACGTGAAAGATGGAAACATAAAATATCTGTTATAACTTCATTTATTTTATATTAGTACTACACAAATATTTTGTACCTTGTTCCGACTAAATCTTAATTACAAAAAAGTATATGTTACGAATTTCATTTTTCACACAAAATTTGTGTCAAATCTGTATTTTATTTTCAAATGTGTACCAATTTTTTTTACATATTTCACAAGTTCCAATAATTTTAGCTCAATATTTTTATATTTGTTTTCATTACACGCCTCATGATGGCGTTGAGTGTCAATACTGGGCAATAAAAAGTCTGTAAAAGTTTATAGAAATCACGAGTACTATATCTATTGTTACAACGCTTTTATTAATAGCAAAGTGTACAGTTATTATATATCTATAGTACAATCATAAAAAACTATAGCAAAAATTACTATAATACTTAACGAACTCACGGAAGATTAAGCCTCTGGTCAATGCACAGCACAAAATTCGCAATAATCATTCCAATCCCCTCCGCTACTCTATTTCCGACCGTCCAACACTGCACTTAGCCTAATTAAAAATTCATTTCTCAGGTCAACCTCCAGCCCGCTAAAATCAACCTATCATCAAACAAATTCCAAACACCGTACAATAGATCTAATACACCTATATATATAACAACCTATATATATATACCATATAACAAATGTAACTTATTATCCATCTCACGACAAATTCACCGTCAGATTATACCGAAAATCGGATTAAAATTTTGTGTTCTCTCCTATATAACTCTCAACTGGCAGCATTGATCAGATCGTATATATAATTAGTTTCACTGGTTTAAGGAATGCCAAAATAGCGGCCGTATACGAGCGCGTCATGCAAATTAGATTTCCGAACTGTTTCAATTATTGATCATCCGGTATACGGCCGCGAGTGAACGGAAAGGGCTGATCGCGTGTTCTGGCATTTCGATCAATCTCTCTATACGTTCGAAAAGCGATTAGAATGTCCAAGCGAATGGGAGATGATAAAGAATTTGTAATGACGAAAGCTAATGTCTATTGAGATAGAATTGTATATATTATATGTATATATATATAATTTTGTTTCTGGGTATATGAGAAGATAATTTAATTTAATAAATGGGTGTAGTAGTGCGTCATTACAGCGCAACAGATTATTCTTGTGCAGTGTATTATTAGCACTAATACGCATTTGTCCTGGTATATTAATATATTATACGAGTATTTTAAAGCGTCTGATAATCTTGTTCATCAAACTTTGATATAAATTATAGAAAAAAAAGTATATATTATCTATAATCAATCAGAAAATATTCAATAATCTAAAAAATTCTACCATCTTTGCTATATTTATACACGTTTTTCATCATTTTCCGGTCTATATCTATATTAAACTTTCTTTTTATTCTTTAACAATATAAATATACCCCATAAATAAATAAAGATCCTTTATCATAATAATTAAAAACAAAATCACCACCACCGCAAAGACTTGAAAATCTCTGTCATCAGCAACTTATAACTAAATCCCGCCTCTTTCGCATTCTCTCACTCTTACTCTCTTGCACCACGACAAAAGGGCGTTTTCGCGTTAGGTATATAGTCGCATTAAATTTATTTATCCTCGCGTCGACGTGCATAATTTATTACCGCTCTCTTGCACTCTCTCTCTCTCTCTCTCTCTCTCTCTTTCTCTTGTGTACGTTCGCGCGCTCGGTGTTAATTAAGCAGCATCAGCAGCTGCGTAATTCACGCCTACGCATTGCGGATGAATTTCTACGCGTGCGATCATCGCTGCACCCTAAAGTGCGCGCACGCAGCTATACGTGATGGTTCACGTAAATACGGTAAAAATGCAATTTCACAGAGACTCTGATGCTGCTGCTAAATGCGTCGAGCGAGTACAATGATAGCGTTAAAACGGTTGGGTTGTGTATATAGATATAGGGGTATGTATAAAGTCGTGGTGACGTCAAATGATGTGCCGATGAATTTTAGTGCGCGCGCTATTGTCAAGTGATTGAAATGGTCGAGTGGTAGGAAGTCGGAGAAGTGATGATGCGATTTTTTTTTTTTTTTAATAAATTGTAACTGTTATGAACGCAGATACAATATATTTTCAATTACAATGTGCGGTGAAAATTCAGATTGCAATCTTTTTATTTTTGGAACAATGAATATCGTACATTTTGTGATTTCAATTGTACGGTTCAATCAATTTTTTATTATATAGAATTTTACTATTGCTGCTATTAACGCCTTTATGAAATACGTGCATCACAAATATTCTGAATGTGTATGTCATAAAAAGCAGTGACTATTTGATAACTTTGAGCATAACGTGTTCCAATTAAGTTCTTTGATATATAATAATAGCTTATGACGGTCTTTACTCAAAGAAATACATATACCAAAGTGGTTCATTGAATCAAAACTTGGCGCGCTACACACTGTCAACATAATTATCGGGTTATTTCTAACAGAAAAGTTTCATATTGAAGTTTGACATTTGCACTTTGCTTTTCATCTATAATTTTACATCGAAACGCAAACTTTAAGTATATAGTGGAATTAAAGCTCGCGTTCTTTAATAGTTTTATTTCCTATACTAAATATTTCAAACATGGGCCGTGCTTGCGATAAATACAATAATTACATCGAGTTATATTATAGTTTGTAGTGTACACAAATCTTTATGGCATTATTGTTAGAAATGATATTGAATAGTGCATTCTGAAAATAAAGTATATTGATTAGTTGCTATTTAAGATAATAGCCTTTTAATTTTATCGCGATTAATTAATATTAATAGGTAAATTTATCTTACTTAAATTAATATACACTTAGAAATTTTGATAAAAAAGCGCATATATGTAAAATAATAAACAACAACAGTTTTAGCTTCTTCTTTCGTATTTTGACGTCCGTTCTCATAAATTGTTATGAAAATAGAAACGTCTTGCTGTCTTTTGCACGTTCTTGAATGTTGGTGAACTTCGCTTCTGAAAAAAGACATACTTTTATATACACCGCACTTATAAATACTGACAATATTGTTAACAATAATAATCTGTCAAAGATACTTAATGAACAATACCAAATTTTAAAACTTTCGATCTTACATCAAATTTTTACCATCACACTCACGTCAAAATATAAACTGAGCTCAAAAGAAGTAAACAAACGGCATTTTTCACAAAGTCACCTCGAAAAGAAAAAAGAGGCCGATCCGTTTTTTTCCCCACATATATATGTACGTTTACACGAAAAAAGGAGGACAGACGATAGCAACATTGTATATATTTTCTGCGCTTTATTAAGTGTCAAGTTCGAACGCGCGCACGAGTTGCGGTCGAGCGGGTGTCGACGGCGTTCGACGTATGAAATATTACAAAGATTCATAAATTTATACGATCGATAGACGAAAGTACGCGTCGAAGGTACAGGCAGCCGCCCTCGGTCTAGGTAATTTTTCTCTCTCTCTCTCTTTTTTCGGCTACACTTATTATATACGCACGTATATCGCAATAATATACCTGTGTGTGTGTAATCGATGTGAAGACTGGAATAACCAAAATTAAGAATTTCAATGTGCAATGGTCAGGATATCGACAACGATGTGTGTATTGGTGTGTGATGCGATCAAGAAGTGCGCGGCATTGATTTACTTTAGCAGGGTTGGGTTTATTTATTATTTGCTGGACGGAGGTTATGAATGGTTTATGAGGTAGTGAAGAAGTTTAATGGAGTTATCGAGCGACGAATGATTTATGAGAGGAGCTATTGCTGTTGATCGTCGTGTAAAATGTATATAAATGCGCGATAAGTAATATAGTATATAGAATGGTATATAATATTCTAACGTAAAATAATCTATTTCTCAATATGATTATTAATAGTGTTAAAGACAAAATTATAGAATGTATATTACATTTATATCGGAACGGTACATATTTTACGTATTTCTCGTTGGTTTCGTTTTTTCTTCAAAATATATTTTATATGCACTATTTATCGTAGCAGTGATAATTGCACAAAACAAAAAACTATAAATTACTTATAATAACTCATCGGCAAATATATTTTCTTACAATCTACGCAACTGCTTCTACACCCCCCCCCCCAAAAAAAAAAACGCTTGTATCATGCACGCACATATTTATATATACCAAGCCGCAACATCTCACACCTATACACACATACTATTTTTCTCCATACCTTTCTTTATTAGAACCCTCATCCACATCCCATTAGGACCACTTGACCGTCAGAAGATCTAAACTGCATCACAATACACACACACAACACATACGCAGCTTCAGTGGCGCACATCGATTTTTCTCTCGCATCTCCATTTTAATTTCATCAACCCTCTTTTTCCCTCTCCCCCTCTTACAAGCCGTTTACCCTCGAGCTGCTCGTCCACTTATTCACTCTCTCTCTCTCTCTCTTTCCCTCTCTCGCTCATATATAGCCCTCTTCCGATCCGAAAAGTGCCGACGTTAAGAGAGCCGCGCGTTGGAATTTCGACACGCGCGTGAATATGTAGGCCACCCGCCCGCGTCCGCGCGCACATATACGCATGAGAATTGGCTTTACTGCAGCTAAGAGAGAGAGAGAGAGAGAGGGGGGGAGGATTCGTTGTGTGGGGGATGAGGATAGAAGAGAAAGATATAGAGACAATGGGGTAGGAGAGAGAGGTGAATGAGGAAAATAGGAATTTATCGCTTCGTTGAACGCGTGAGAGAAGGACGCGATGATGATGATCGCGAAAGAGTTGGAGCTTGATTGGAGGGTCCTAATGGGAAGACGATGCTACGGTTGGTATAATTAGTATATTGAATTTTTCGTGTATTTGGAGGGGATAAGGGTTCTTTCGACGATTAACGATGGTGATTTGTCTATAAGGTGGGGAAAATTGATGGGTTGTCGATTTTTCTATTATTCTTGATGATTTGGAGGATGTTAATGGGAGATTAGGTCGCGTCGAACATATACAATAAACAAAGGAAAATATTTTATATAAGGACGCTTCGTTTCATAAACTTACACCCTTATTGTATACTGAGGAACAATAAAACACTCGATATACACGCTTCTTCTATATAACTTTTCGCGTACACGACAAGCTTAAGTATAGAAACTTGGAAAGTCAATGCCTCTCGTAAACTATATAACGCAAGCACTTCACAACAACAACTCTATATATACTACACGACTGACTAGACAACGCGATATATAGTAGATTTAAATATACAATCGAACGTGTGTGTCCTATGATTTCATGATACAATTTCACGCGAGATTTAACTACTGTATATATATATATATAAATATACATGTATATACAAGGTCGCATCGTATATATACTATAGTATACTATCGTATAATACAATAACGACACAGGCCACGGGCGTATATACTATACATGGCTGACGTCCAAAAACTAATGGAGTCAGACAAACGGAATAATTTAGTGAGAGTATAGGCAGACGGGCACAAGATGTTCGTTCGGTTGTTGCTGTGACCGGGTTACGCGTCATTTGGCTCTCACATCCGTCAACATACGCGTGTGGCGAGTGTTCGATGTGCGTAGTAGTATAGTATTATGCGACTGGAACGAGGTTGGTACGGTGCATTAGTCGCGTAATGGCTTAATATGGTAAACATTGGGTATATAAGTGCATTGTTGTTGTTGTTGGTATCGTGCGTTATTGCGATTGTTGAAATGATTATATGTGAAAGGGAAGGTGGGAAAAATTGGTGGAATTTTGTAGGTATAAGTGGTGAGTATTGTCATGGTGCGAGGTGTAATTGTTAGTGTGATGGTTTGTACGTTGTATGGTTGTTAGGTAGTATAGGGTGTATGAAGGTGGTTGGTATAGTTAAATTATGCAGTTGCCAATGCATGCGCTTTATTTAAGTGGTTTATACAATCGTAACTAACAAAATACTTATAATATTGATGAATTCTTTCTTGTTCTTTTGAATGGTTCTATTGTGGCCTCAACGAGATGTTTTTTTTTCATAGTTTAAAAAGTTGAGGTAAAAGTTCAGGGAATATCATGTCCTTTTTCAAAATTAATGGTTTTCAATCAAAAGTACGAGTTTTGAGCTGAAAATTTTAAATTGAAGGAACGAAAGGTTCATAAGCACTTAATAGTACATTTTAACACGGGTGCGGGAACAGTATTTTATACCAGGAGCGTCGAAAAATCATACCAAAGTTGTGATATTCAGGTTAGAGTGGTATAAACAATTTTAAAGATAGTGGTGAGTGATCGCTCGTCCTAGCAAATTACTAATTATTGTGATATTTTCAAATTAGCTATAAACTTGTTCATATTCATCTATTTACGTTTTTAAGTAGAAAGAAAAATTTCGGAAACAATATATCGATATATCTGTTTTGTTTATTTTATTTCCGTTGGTTTCAAAATATGATCTGGTCTCTGTGATGCAGATGCTCCCAAACATTGTTTTGTTATGATTTTTTTTAATTGTACACATATAGAGAACGTGCGCATAACGACGAAATTAAGAACTTTTACAAGAGTAAATCTATGATAAAATATCTATATATATCACAGATATAGATATACTCCGCATATCAACCCTTGGCGCCACCAGTCAATGCGCACAATCTACATGTAAAATTTCTCATGTTTCATCTATACGTTTATTGTTTTGAGTTAACCTTATTCTTATTGAATATAAAAAGGTGACTAGTTTTATCTTATAGAGAAAAATGTCAAAAAGACGTGTAACGCGTCGTTTCTGTAATAATCCAGATGCTTATTACAATTTAATCAATGCGCTCAAAGATTGCAAGAACTTTCATCCCGAATCAAATGGCCTGATGTCTGTTCGAGATATAAAAAAAATTTGGAAAATAGTTTTTAGCGATCAATCAGATCGTTTGACGATTTTGCAGCTTAGGGAGTTTATTGTTAGATACAAAGAAGAAATTTTCTTCCATATTGAGTAAGTTTGTGTTTTGTAACAAGCGAATTTCCAGCCTTTCTCTTTTTTCTCCCACCATGATTTATTACTGGCTGTAACGTTGAGTTTATGAAAAAGTGCGAATCTCGTAGAGCAGATTTATCGATAATTCTTTAATATTCCTGTTTTTTTTTCTATTTATCACGAAAAAGTCTTAATTTTTCGATCTTTTGGCTTACAAAAAATCGCGAATTTTACGTCAAATTTGAGGTTAATATAACGTAATTATTCATTTGTTATAGTTACTTCAATTATATTCTGGCAATCTATAGACGTTAATGCTTTACCTTACAATACAATTATTTTCTTTAACAATTCCGTACTTCTTCAACTGTTTACAACGGGAAACGTACTTCTTCTGTCTTTCCGACGTTTAACTTTCGTCTTTAATAATAATAATTTTGAAAGATAAACAAGATATTTAATATGATTACTGTAACTTATTCAGCAAAATCAACAGCAATCCAACGTTTCCTGTTCTATTGGAGTGCCACGAAAAAATCATCACTGATAAATTAAAAGTTTTTGAAGTTGTAAGACGTTTGAACGTTGATGAACCGAATTATAAGAACGATTTATTAACGAAAATTATAAAAGAAGCCTGGGGCGATGAAGCACCTTCTAATGGTTATTCAATTGTTAAAAGTTTTTTAAGAAATAGATACGAAGCTGACAAAAATAACATTCCTATGCAAGTGCCAAATGTATGTCAAGGCTACAAAATTATTAACGTAAGTCTGCAATTGTTAACATATTATAGAATTACAATGTATACTGACTTTTTGATAAAGGAAATGCCTGAGAAAGCGAGAGAGACAGATACAATTAAGTTATACGTTTAATATGACACACGTTTTCTTTTATAACAGGGAAAATTAGTAAAGATGGATAATGACGTAACCGCAATCAAGGCTGAATTTAAATATTTAAGCTGACTGTATAAAGAGTTAAAGTTTGATTTTGGGTACAGTGCCATACATGCTTTTTTCAGTACCATAGCGTATAACGTAGTAGTGATAAGCATCGATGTAAACTTATACCACTTAATAGTGTAGTATCCATCAATCAAAATCTAATAAATTTTCATTTTCATAATCGACTGTTCCCTTTAATTTCGAATTTTCCCATCAAATTACATAGTTTCAAAATATTCCGTACTATACAAGATCCCGAATAATCCACTCAAGACCCAACAAATCAATACAACATCGACAACCGTGTACATGGAATAGAGTTACCACGAGCGCGAGTTTGTTTCCACATGTCAAGGGGTAATAATTGATGGGGCGAGGTGTACACCGGCCTAACAAGAGCCGCGCGGCAGGAGAGAATCATCCGCAAAGAGATAAAATCGATCTGATTAAGAATGAAACCGGGGATTGCACTTGTCGCGATTTATTGAGGACAGAATAAAAAAGAGTTAGACGACTGTTCTTCTGCTTCTTCATCGAAGTATCAGTAGTTCTTTTGTCTCTGTATATAAAAATGTTGGGGGAGTTGCTTTTACAGGATTGTTATACGTACATTTTAGGATCAGAAGATTTTCTAGTACCCAGAGTGTGGTTTTTTTAACGGTACTTTTCGCATTAAACATTTGATATAACAAACTTTTCGGAACACAAAGCCGCACTAAAATATACACACGTGCGCGAAGAGACGAGCTTTAATGGACCATCGATGTAAGATTGATAGCATCGTTGAAGATATACATATATACACTAAATGTCTTTCCATCATTCCCCATTCGTATATAGTATACGTTTCATACGAAATGATTTTCAGTACCTTTGAATTACTCTCGCGTCTTTCATTCCTTTCTTTTCAATATTTATACCCCCGAGGAAAGTTATTTTCACCCTGGCTCTCATAGTCTGATATCTGAAAGAGACGATTGAACTGCAGATCCATTATATCTGCGAAATTCGATTACAAAGAAGGGACTATTTTCATTTGAATCTGCGCCTTAGTCGAGGAACATTGGGATTTAGAAAGAAGGGAAGAGAAAAAAGTTTCATTGAATTTCGAAATCGAATGATATTATCGTGAAAAATATGGGTATTATAGATTTACTGTTTAATTAAAATCCAAACGATATAGATATCTGTGTGCTCGTCGTGGGATTATGGTTACTGTTATTTTTATCGAGTATTTTACGATTGTTTGCTTATTTTGCCAGATATCATTGGATCGGATACGTAGGATTAAGCCATATGTGAAGTATATATAAAATAATCAAATATGCTCTAATGGAAAAAAAAGTTGCGTTGTTAGAGAACTATAATTAATACCGATAGCCGCATTAAAAACCTTATTCTAATTAGTATAATCAATTTTATATATATATATACACTTTACTTCTTAATCAATCTGCACCGAGTTCATTCTCCGCTCTCCTGTCTCCAATTTTTCACAACCCTCCCGAATCGATGAAAAATTCACAACCACCACGGTTAATCTTTAACTCAATTCACAACCTCACACATACCCATCCTCAACGTAAAAAAAAAAGAAAGTTCAAACCCCTCTGCCATCCATACTTCATCGTCTTATAAAACTTTCCAAAAATCCATCCTAAAACCTCCCCCCCCCTTTAAAAACAAATAACCTTCATCTCCATCCACCACCATTCTTTTCTCCTCCACATACACATACACAAGAGCAGCCAAAGAAGAAAAAGATCTAGACCCAACGGCACATATAAAACGCGCACACACGCGGCGTCGTCAGTGGCATACAACGCTTTCTTCTCTCTACTCTCCCCCTCCTCACGAAGGACGGCGGCGCGTGCGCCGGGTATACGCGAGCGCGCAGCTCTCTCTCTCACACTCTCTCTCTCTGCGAGCGAATATTCTCCCTCAGTATCGCGCGCGCACTCGATCGAGGTCCCTCGCACGATATTAACAGAATTTTTATATATAACTGCACGCGGTTATATACGTATAGATAGGAGTAACAACAGCAGTAGAAGTAATAGTATAGCAGAGAACGAAGGGAGAGGAGAGAAGAGAAGAAAAAGAGAAAGAGAAAGAGAGAAGCGAAAGCTTCGCAAGATCCGCTAAGCTGTCGGGGGATACGGAGGCCTGCGCCATGCCAGGCTCACCGGCGCTCAAGGCTCGCAAGAAGAGCGACAAGAGTAAGGGATCAGATATTGGGGTGTATTACTATTAACTAATAACCCCTATTTTCTTCTACTACTACTACTTCTTCTTCTTCTTCTTCTTCAGCACATACTTGTACTATACCTAAACACACATACATACCTGATTTATACGTATATTATTATACACATATACTATTATTTATATATAAGAGTAAAACCGCATGCTGTCCGCATTATATTATATATTTATATACACAAACACACCTGGCGATGCGATACAATATATACCTATATATATGCACACGCATAAACATACGTTTGTTAATAATATTTACAGACGCGCGTATACGCATTGTGCATACCTATATTAGGACGAGACACGAGAAGCTCGTCTCGTGGTTCGTCCACGTTGCTGCGCGCACATATATGTGAGGGTAGAGTATATACAGCGAAGATTTATGACCTGAAAAGGTGGAGGAAGAGGAGGAGATGCGAAAGAGAGAGAGAGGGTTGCTGTTGTTGTTATTGTTGTTGTTATCGTAGCCCATGGGAATGCGTGGATTTATCTACACGAAGCGGCCGTTTTCGCTAAGGGAGCTTTTAGTTTCTTAGATTTAAGCTCCGCGATATTGCACGATGCCTTGTGCGAGCTTGGATTGTGCATTATTATTGTTATATTGGTGGAAGAAGGAGATTTCCGTAAGTGGTTTTTTTTTTGGAGGATTGAGGAAATTGGTTTTCTGTGGTGCTGAGAATGTTGCTATATCTTTATAATTCGCGTTAAGTGTGTATAATGCAGTTTTTGAAGGAAAAAGTTTTGAGGTGGTTTTAATTGATATTTTTTATTCAAAAAGTTCACTTGTGCGAAAGGCGTAAGATTAAAATAAAAACTTTGAAACGAAAGTTACGCGATGAAATATATCAAAAATTTTACGGTATTTTTGCATTGAATTACAATTTATATACTTCGTTATAGGATTGGTTAAGGTAACCATTTGCTATGGTCAAAACGTGACGTGGTTGGGCGAGGGTTTATAATAAAAATAAAACAAGGTTCATGGAAATTGGTGTTAAAACGGCTTTGTTATTATCGTAGTATAATGTTTGTAACATATCCTCTTACATATAAAATCCTTTATATTCATACGTAAATGTGTAATATTGTAAAAGATTTAATGAATATCAATTTTTTCACGTTCGTAACGGTCTACCCTTAATGTCAATTGTTACGGAACATGTGTCACATTTGAAGCTTCTATATAATACATTCTCAATGAAAGTCAACAAAAAGTTAATAAGTAACTAGAATACTTTAGTTATAAGGAACTTCTATTCAAGTTCACAAAAATCATTCCAAATTATTTATAGACCTTTGAAATAAGAAATCGTCTGTTTTCTTGTCGTGATATTTTTTTACCTTCTATACACATATCTAAATTTTCTCGAACCATCTCTTGCGTGCAGCGCCTAAAAATGAATATATATTCAAAAGACGTCATGTCACCTTTAACATATAATTTCCATAAAATTAACTCAACCTAACACCAAAACCTCAAACAGATCTTTTTCCCCTTAACAAAAACCGCAACAGCAACCTTCTTTTCCATCTCTACCACCGCGATTCTACTATACTACATACGTTTCCAGCACGTTCTCTCTCTCTTTTCCCATAATATCACATTACCATTGGAGGGCACCGGATACATTCCACCTTTACGCGTATGTGACGCTATCGACGTTGTCGCAGACACTCATCGTACGAACTGCTCCTCCTCGCGTGCGCGTTTCGACGGATATCTTCGCGTATAAGTGTATATATTATATTTTTAGACTATCCCCGTGTGTTTGGTTGTGATTTATATACAAACCACAGGGTGAACAAGAAAATGCTAATTTTTCGTAATATATACGAGGTTCGCACGCGCATACGTGTGTTTAATAATATATTGATTGAATATTTCAATTATGTGTCTGAGCATCGTGCGTATATAATAATGAACTTTCTTCCCTTCTCCTTTGTATATATCTTATATGATTACATGAGATATTTAGGTATAAGCTGCACAGAATGCCGTGTTTTATGAGAGTTTTGCATGCGACTTTATGAGAAAATATTCAATTTAATTGCGACGAACGAACGAAAAAAAAATAATAAACCGAAGAGGTCCTCGTAAATCCGTCGAAGCGCGCGATACGCAAGCACGTTTTTAAGACGTTAATAGGAGGAAGAATAAGAAACGACCGTGTATGTGTATATATATTTTTTTTTCATAGCTGAAGAGGATTTTAACGATTCGCATGTATACTCTACCCTCTAAAGTTTAAGTATATAAAAGGATCAAAAGTTTGTGATCTTATTATTATACTTAAGTATATATAACGCATACGCATCTGGTTTTCCACACTATTATTTTTTACCTTTTTATTATTATTATTATTATTTTTGTGGATGTACGTAGAAAAAGTCTCACGCACACGGCGCATTTATAAACACCTTGACGATTACTATTATTATTATTATTATTATTATATCACATTGACCATGTTTCTTCCTTCTTTCCTTGAGATGAATTAGAAAAAAAAAATAAATAAAAACAATCGAGTGGAACTCGGGGTTTTCGCTCGCGTTGAGCTGTTGTATTCCTAAAGGCTTTATTAATCACGAGTAATCGGAGAACGAGAGAGAGAGAGAGAGAGAGAGAGAGAGAGAGAGAGAGAGGAATTATATCGGAGAGAATGGCAATCGAGAGTGCCAATGAATTCTAATGCGCGATTTACAGACGACGACGACGACGACGATGTTGAGTCACTGCTGGAATATCCTTTGTTGCAAATTCAATAAATGCTCGATAAAATGGCTTTTCGAAGTAATTGTTCTGTCGAAAGTCTTAATTACTACGCTAAAAAGAAGGTGAACAAGAAAAAAAAGCTCGTCGTTTCGGTTTTACGACGCGCTATCGACGGATCATTGGTTCTTTCGAACGTTTAGTTTAAGACACGTAGTAGTAGTACTTTTCTTGAGAGGTGAAATAAATTTAACGATTAATCGGTTGGTGGTGATACATTGTACACAGTGCCATTGACACGTTGTTTCGACCTCGTTTCTTGAAAAGTGTAGCGGAGAAATGAAAGTTTTTTATTTTTTTTTTAACAAATGTACATAAAGTACTGTAATATACTATAACTCTTGCAGTTATATGGAAAATCAATGATCGAAATTACATTTCTGTCAGTTAAATACATCTTCGTGGAAAGTTTACCGATGTCGAGAGTAAACTTGCATCGAGTCGATGTCAAAACCTGAAGTACTCGGAGCAACTCCTATATATATATATATAACACGGGCAGTGATACAGTTGAGAACCGGTTGTTGTTTGACTTTTCGATGAACCATATACTATATATTTATTTGAAATTTGAATTCGCAACTTCTAGGCCAATAAATATCGATGTGTATGTATAAAAGTCTATTGTTCGAAACATTAAAAATTCAATTCTGCGGTATATATAAATATCTAAACTTTGCATATTGTTACGAGTGATTTCTCGTAAATATAATATTTTTAATAAAAAGTGGCTGACCCTGGAATCGAACCAGAGCCGCCGACTCGCGAGTCAGAGACGCTACCAACAAGCAACGGCCGCCACCGTTCGGCTTTCTGCTAATCGGCGTCATATTGTAATCGGACGCCTTGCTTATTTCGTGCTTTGTATATTCGTTCGTGTATCCACACGTAACAATATTCATGAAATTGCTTTGACTTTATAGCCCCATTGTATGGTATACCGAATATTAAAAATCTAAAACAATATTTTTCCACTCGTATAACTCATCAACTGATATACACGCTAAAAAAACTCAATTCCATTCTCTCAAACCGATATAAAATCCTTTTTTTCTCACTCTCTCTCTCTCTCTCTCTCTCTCTCTTACGTTGCTCTTGGGACCCGTGATTTCTGAGCTACCAGTTTACAGGCAAATATCTCCGAATAAAAGCTTGAGTATACCGATAAGAGTCGAAAGCCTCGAAGCCGAACGATAATACACCCCCCAAAATATATAGGTATATCTATATATCCACGACACTAGCACGTGAGACGACGCATTTCCCTTGTGTATGTTGTACTGCTCTCTCCTGTCTCTTTACGTCCTCTTCTATATAGCTACAATACTTGCATATATTTATATATATTCTACGCGACAGGTGTGCAATGTTAGGTGCGTATATATAGATAGATAGATACACACACGTATTATACTTACAGCTCCATAGGGAACGCGGTTTGGCTACGATATATAAGTAGTATTTACTCGTATCAGAGATATGTAGCAACAGATTTCGGTTGGCGCCAAGCGGGCGTGTATCTATGTTTTTGTGTACTGGAAGGAGAAAAAGAACCGGAGATGTATAGGATGCTCAAGTAGTAGTGGTTATAAAAGCAGATGTAGAGCTTTTTTTGGGAAAGTTGTCGCGAGATGGTGATTTTTAAAAGAGTTGAAGAATGTTGGAGGGGAGAGGATGAATAAGATTGAGTGGATAAGGTGAGTTTGAATGGATATTATAAGGTAGGAGATTTTTTGGTGTAGGGTTCTTCAGGATATATCTAAGTTTTTGGTAGTTACAGAAAAGGAGGATTGCTTTTTCTATCAATGGAGAAGATTCGAGTTTATGGTGTGGTATATGGTGTTATATTTTTTTATTCTTTAGTGAATGATGTATAGTGAATTCGTATTTATTCGAATCGCAACTGTTCGAAGAATTTTGGTAAGAATTTATTCATTTTTTTTAGAACAAATAGCTCAATACAAAACGACAAAAAATATACAAAAGTTTTTAGGAAAGTAATTAAGCAACTTGAGTAAATGAGAGAAAAAGCATTGCAATTACATGTAAATTACTACAGTAAAATACCAAATTTTCCAAGTTTAATTTGATGTCCATTTAATTGTCAGCACGTACAAAGAACAATTCACTTTAATTGTCATTGATAATTGTAATGGCATTGTATTTGCCGTTCCCGAAAATTACATACTCCCGAGAATTTCAGAAAATATATTGTAATTGGCCGTCGCAGAATTCCGTATATAAGCGTGCACAAATTGGATTATATCTGATTAAGCAATATTGCTAGGCAGTTTAACACACAAATTAGGCTCAAAGTAAACGTAAATAGTTTCATCCTTTATATATAACACCACGATATTATCTACCTTCTAAAACCAATATATTATAATTATATATAATCATAAAATTATTTTCATAAAACATTTTAATTTAAAATTCTTCAATATACACGCATAAGTGAGGCATATAAACTATTCTGATTATTCAAGCACCGCACCTCACATCGCTATATAGAATATTTAAAATAAATATATACTTTAATATTTTTACTATAACCATTTTACCGAATATTTCGTAAAACAATAATAATAATAATAATCCACTGTCCGTACATATAGTCGGCATTTTCTATATCAAATTACACAACGACAAACAATCAAATAATAACTCGGAATTCCTCTATACCGCAAAACTCTTTTTTTTTCCCCACGTGCGCTTCTCTTACTCACTTCCACCTACAGCCGCAAAAACACCGCTATCAATAACCTCCCCCATATTTTCTCAAGCGAAAGCCAAAGCGCGCGCTCGGGCGACAGCTCGATCAAAATCCATTACTCGCGCGCCGCTCAAAGCCATACACATATACATACACATACACATATAGGCATTCATTCATATATATATATGGTCGTGATTGTAGCAATGTTTATTTTACAAATCGAATGTAAATGTTCGCAGCTGCCATGTGGTTGTATAGCAATTAGACGAGATTTCTTCTGTGCGGTTGTGAATTTTTCAACCACACAATATATCTATATATATACACACACCCACATATAGATGTAGGTATGTAAAGCAGATTGAATTGTAATACATATCAGCAATAGGAATTAGTTATACACGCGCGATTGAGGTGCTTCTCGTGGCGGTGATGGAGGAGTGAATCGATCGCGTGCACACGTCGCTTGTCGCTTTATTGGTAGGCGCTTCTATATACCACTATGCTGCTGTTGCAGCTTTTAATTGCGGGTAGTTGTAGGTGTGTATGTGTATGTATGTGTATAGGTGTCGTATTATCGGATGTATTGTATAAAATTGCGAGGCACAAGAGGCCTTGTTCTTCTTTTTTCTTTTTTTTCATTCTTTTTTTTCTTTCTCTCTATTGTTATATATATACGAAGGAAAATAGATAAGCGGATTTTTTTTTTTACGAGCGGTAGCAGTCGAGTGCAGTTTTGTGTGCAGACGATTAATGAAGGTCTATATATCGAATATGATAACAGAAAGGTAGGAGGCGTTATAAACGGATATACGTGAGTAATTAGCGATATAGATTGTTTATATTATGTGGATGGGTTGATTATATGACAATGATATCTAAGCCGATGTATGTATGTATATATATGTAGGTGTGAATTCGTAAGGGTTCAGGGTATACAGTGAGATATTGGGGATGGGTGAAATTCATTGCGCAATATTCGGAATACAATGGACAATTTGTGCTGTTTAACGGTGTATATATATAGATAGGTGGTGGTGGTGGCGTAGCAAAGCATGGAAATTTATATGAAACGGTACTGCGATAAAATATCGGAAGTATTTTTGCATCAACAATGGTCGCGGCCACATACAGTTATATCTATAAATTACTCGGTCGATCGTCGCGAGAGGATAAAACGCTTTTAAAATTAACGACGTATACGTATATATATATACAGCAGTGGAAATAAATTTAACGCAGATCTATTTTACTTCGTATACTGATTGCAAACGGAACTGTGCAACGAAGTTTAACTTTTAACGCAATTTCTTTGTCATTTTTTTTTGTTTGTTTAATTGATCAAATAAATGCGATTATATATAGTAGATACATTTTCTATAATAGCGGTTGATGTGTAGCATTTTTATCGTTATATAGATTTATGAACGCAGCTTTTATCATAGGTACATTCCATTGGTTGTTGTTGTAGGTTTTTTTACTTAGCGATCGTTAAATTTTGCTGCGGGTATTTCATAACGCGTGGTTTCGTATAGCTTTTATTTTGCAGTAAAACCATACATTTTTATCGAGCTCTACTATGACATAAATGTATTTAACGGTTCCTTCCGATTGATAGCATTTTTAGCAATTTTCTTGGTTTGTCTATAGTGTTTGGTTAGAGCAAGAATTATTTTCTAGGTTGCTCAGAGTAAGTTTTAATTAAAAGGGGTTTTTTTCATTTGTAATTATTCTGTAATGTTAATTCCTTTATATCTCTGCGTAGTCTGTCTGCAAATATTATTGAATTCAGCAAAGCAAACTCAGCATCCAATTGAAACTTCGTAATGCGGTATAACAAAATTTTCTCGAAAATACGTGTAAATATGTGTCAGTTAGTTCTGAAGATAAAATTAGCCTGACACGTATTTGATGATTGCATAAATTCGACGAATAACACAAATATTTCAATAATTCAAAAACTACACACCTCAATGCAAATTTCCAGAACCTTTTTTCAAGTTACTTGAATAAACAACGCGAGGGAACCTCTTTGCAAAAAAATTTTCGACACGTTTGTCCTATTTAAATGTAGAAAAGAATCATCGCATACTAGATGAACTGTTGTATATATATATATATAACTTGGCGTCGCATTGGGCGCATGCGAATAAAGTATAGTGCGCGCGAGAAAATATTGATAAATTGAGCGTGCGAATTTAATATTTATATTGACCAGCCAACAAAGAAGAAGCACACAAACAGTGCTGCGCTTGGGAATTCAGAGCTGCATGAACGGCGTAAATGGAAAACTATATTTTTAAGAAATATATGAGAATTTATGGAAATTCAGCTGTATATCCTACGTTCTTTTGTATCTCCGACATGAATCCCGTATCCGTCCATGTTATTACAAAACTCTCTACCCTTCATTGTTTCCTTCTTTTTTTCTTATAACAAATTCGGAAAATATATAGTTTAAAATATATAGTTTCAAATTCGTTTTACCTCGTTATCTCTTATATATACACACACACACGAGGTAAAGGAAAATTTCCAAACCATGTTTTCCGAAAATTTACAAGAACACTCTTCACAATCTCCTGAAAGATAGCAAATAGCATATTTAAACGTGAACCTTGTTTCCGGTGATATTGATAAAATTTAAAAATCAATATTGTTAAAGGGGGAATTCGCTAAAGGTGCTTATATAAGCCGTAAACTCTTGCAGCCTATTCAACGATTTATCGAATAAAATAACAAACGAAAGATCTCACCGAATACGTAAAATCTGTTTAATACCAGTAGGTCGATATACATATTCTTATACGCTGCCTAACTAAACATACACGCGCAAATCAAATACTCACGTCACCTCGTTACTTATACCACGTACAGTGCATTGACAAATTTCGCACGTTTCATCTCGAGTGTATACCGAGTGAATCAGCAATAGTTCTTCTGCGCAATGTATACAACCAAGGTTGGACTATTTTTCTCACGTGTGTCTTTGTCGCTATTCTACGTATAGAACATGTAGTATCCAGGCGAGGGTGAAAGTAGCTCGTAGTAGCTGAGATTCTCTTTTTTAGAAAATAAACGAGGATTTTTTTTTTCGTTTGTTTGTAGCTGAAGTGTAGTTGGGGTTGGGTTTGTTTCTTTGTTTTAGAATTCGAGTTCTACTGCAGCTAACTATAACTAGGAGAATTGGGTTTTTATTTTATTGTTCGAAGAGGCGCTTTGTATTATCGGATTCCGAAAGTTAGAGTGAAAATTTACTATATTATTATTATATATATATATGTATATATATGTACACACACACATATGTACGTATTATTGTTATTTCTGGGACGGTAAAATGTATATAAGCGTTATTTCTGGGACGCGAC
>JAYJLV010048719.1:0-20587 GCA_036873485.1 Torymus texanus
CCCCGAAATTTTAAGAGTTATAGGTATCTCAAAATCCTGAGGTGATAGACCAAAATTAAGGTCATATTTGAGATCAGTGCATCTAAATTCATAAGGATATGATGTGTCTTCTGGATCAGTTGTTATTTTTTGTGTGCCTGTGTTATTGTTAACAGAAAAATTGAACTAATGTCGCGAGACCTGTTCGAAGGTCTTGCAGGTATTTTCTTATTAGTTCTATTTATTGATGATTGATCTCGGATGTACAGCCAAACTTAGCCTGTGACCATATGGAAAGTGAACGCCTACGTAAACTCAGTATGAAAAGTATGTAGAGTACAAAACTTACATAAAATTATTCCCTCTTTTCGTATACACAACGACCTGCAGGATCTGGCGTGTGAAAAGCTTGTTTCTCCACCGGATATTGTCCGCGTTAACGTCACCCTGCTCAGTATTTTTTTCGCTCGTTTATATGCAACGCGCATATGGGTTAAACGTCACGGCGTTATTCGGTGGAAAATCAAATCGAGGAGCTTCTATTTTTGCGACGAGTGCTCTGTTCTCTGAGCTATCGATGCTTTATACGCATTTTTCCTCGAGTTGTTTTCATGTCGCTAGATGAAACTCGATCCGTCCCGTCATATTCTACATACTATACACATGAAATAATCGTAATACTTTATTATATTATAATGTTAAATTTAATTAAATTAATTACGGTAGTTGTGTTAATTGAAAGTAAAATTAATAATTTGAAGTATAGGTGTTTACCTGAAACAAAGATTAAAAAAAAACAAAATAAGATTAAAGTTTTCTTTGATGAGTGGTTTTTTTGGGATAAATATACAACTATGTTGTGTTATTATTTTCTCAAGCTTCATGAAGTTCAAATTTTTGGAACTCAAAGTGAGTTCATAGTGAATGTTATATAATTTAAACCTTTAACGTAGATTATTAAAAGACATCGAATAAAAATGATATTTTCAATAATAAGTGGGGGAAGATAAGGGTAAGTTGAGGCTGAAGAAGTGAAATTGAGATGTTCAAAACTTGACTTTAAAATGAGAATTTCAGGTTATTCTGCGGTGCTTATAAAATATTAAAGATTGAGCACTTGAAAATAGTGATTTGAGAACCGATTTACATAATATTTTTACAGCGTGTATCTTAAAAGTAATAAATTTATTAGATCTTTTAAATGGATAATTAAGGCATTTTTGAATGTGAGAAGAATATTTAAAAATTAACATGTTTTACATCTCTTCTAATTTTGTACCTTGTTCGCCTTAATTGAAACAGTTGTTTTTGTCAATAAAAGTATTCGATCGACGAAGCAAGTATTCCATCGCATTTGTTACGCGCGAGAAGAGACATTACGTAACTGATGCTCAAACTCGGCCGTAGACTCGACACCCCTATTCTGCAGCTGGTAGCACATACTCCGCACTTGGCAAAAGTAACTCTTACGGGAGTGCGCGCGAGCGTGTCGGTAGCGGGAATGCTCGCAATTTTGCGCGCGTGCGCGCACAAATTTAGCAACGTGTCCTCCGTCCCGGAGTTCTCTCTTAATGACTCGAATTTAATACTGCGAGGGCGCGCCGGCGACACCCTGGCTCTCTCTCTCTCTCTCTCTCTCTCTCTCTCTCTCTCTCTCTCTCTCTCTCTCTCTCTCTTTTACCTCGAATTCGTTAGACGCCCGCTTATTTGAGCGCGTCTACTAGCCGAAATTTTATCACGCCTTCTCCGTCGAGACAAACTTTTTGGGTAAACTCTTCGCTTGCTCGCTTATGTCTGCGCGCTATATTATGTGATATCATGTACACGGTAATGCGAGTTCGTTTTACAGCGCGAAACTCGGAGACGTCGCGCATTGCGACACACAGTTGGTCTAGTCGCGATTCTGCCTTACCTCCTTACGACTTGCCTGCCTGCCTGCTGTTGAGGACCGGTATATACATACACGTACACACACTATGCAACGAGACACAGCGAGCTGGAAGAATGCTGCGCTCGTGCGGCCTTTGTTCCCCATAGTGCGCAAATACGATTTGGAAAACGACAAGCATGGCGTGAGGTGGAATTTTAGAAGGGACGCGCGCGAGCGCGAAAGTCAAGGACGGAGTTTTAATGGGCCTGGTCAGGATCTGGATGGCTCGAGTTTGTTCGGAGAGGGTTGTATATATAGGAGGAAGAAATTAAAGTTGAATGCAACGTTGCTAGAAATTATTCGGGTAACAACGATAAAGGTAGTTCTGCTTACGGGAATTCCTACCCGTGAATTTCTCTTTAAAATTTATGTATAGTGGAATCCTAATATTTTTTTTAAGTCTCGGCAATCAATGCAGAACCAACATGAAGAATCAACAATGAAAGTCGACCACGAAAAGGTTTAATTTTCATAGTATTTCAAAACGTATACCCGTATTGGGATTTCACAAATTTATTCCTATTCTCAGAGCTACTGCTGCTGCTGCTACAAGAAGTGAAGAACCTAAACTGTGATAAAGTAGTAGTAGCGTTGAGAGACGTCGATAAGATGATAGAAAAACTCATCGAAAAGAGCGCAGTGAAGAAGAAGAAGGAGTGAGCACGGCAGTGGAAGATGAGTCGAGAACGAAGAGACCTGCAGGGGGATAAAAACCTTGGCTTTTCGCAGGACGTCGTAAAAAGTCCGGCTCTGATGCTCCTTCCGCGAGACAGAGAATGAAAAAGAAAGAAATAGAGAGAGAGAGAGAGAGAGAGAGAGAGGCAGAGGGAGAGAATGGAAGGCGAGCCCGTTACGGCGATTACCAACGATTCCGGATCGCCATTCGAAAATCGACCTAGACTATCGCGAAAAATGACGTTTTACTGCCGCCTCTTCGCGCTACCGATAATAGATGTGCCGCGCGATTATGCGCGCAAGCTCCTTTCTTATCTCCAACGAATTTGATGCTACGCGTACCAATCCGCTAAAGGTGAATTATACCTCGAGAGGGCAATCATTTCTCTCTCTCTCTCTCTCTCTCTCCCTCTTTCTTCCTTTCTCTCTTGCTGTAGAGTGCAAAAGAGTTTACGGCACAACGGTTAGTTCAATTTCGCGCCGAGAATCTGCGCGCGTGGATCATTTTCGGACCGACGTTGCATTCGAGCGGGGCTTTTGTTACTGTTGCGCCGCGGGTATGCGGTAAGAGGAAGGCGGAGAGGCCGCAAAAAAAGACGACGTGTTATGAAGGTTTTGCGAATTGTTCCGGGATACCTAAGCTATATGGCGTATAAGCTGTAACGAAGAGAAACAGAGAGCGAGAGGAAGAGAAAGAGAAGGAGGGAGAGAAAAAGAGTAAGTTGCGCCGTTCCACCTTTCGTTCTGCTGTAACTTAAATGTTTGCTGCGGTAGTTGCGTATAGTTGCAACACGATAAAATTGTATGGTTTTATTAGTTTTGCCTTGTTTATTATATATATATATATATATATATAGGCACTTGTTTTGAGAGCCTGGAACTTTGCGGACAATTGTTCACTATGTTATGGGCAGCGAATATTTGTAAGTTTTAATTCGAAAGGAGATATAGCAAAGGGAGATGTAATATCATTGAACACTTTTAAAATTTATAGAGTTCAGCGGTGATATTTCACGTGACGCATATTAAATTTACTTAATACTACGGTAATAATTATATAAATTACGTACGCAAAAAGTTAGAGGAAAATCTTTTATTCCTCAATTAATATCAATTTTACGATAATTTTATAGCAAAATTGTATCGATGTACCTATAAGACGACTTTACCCAAAGGTCTCGTCCCGTTAATATTCTCCTGTTTCCTACTCCCGCGCTTCATTCTCGACAATATGTATTTCATTCTCCCTCACTCCCCCTTACGTCCGAACGAATGCCCTCGCAGTCTGCCTATCAATCTCCGTAACGAGTGAACGCAGCTACAGCCAGGAGCAACAGCAGCCGTGACTCTCAATGGCGTATACCTTTACACCAGTTTTTCAGCCCGGCAGTGGTGGCCGAGGTCCGGTGTGTCGTAACGAGCGTTACGTCGCCGAGAGTACGTGCTCTTTGTTCGCAAGCACGCGCTGCCAGGCCTAGAAATTATTACGGCGCCTGGCTAAGTTGTCGTTGTCGCTGTGTCTTAGAGCCGGAGGCCCATAAACTTCAATCTCTCTCTTTCTCTCTCTCGTGAGCGCGGCATGTTTTGCAAATCTATGACTTGTACATGCGAACGTGCGTGTACCTATATGAGTAGTTCTACGGGATAGGTTGTACCACTTGGTACCAAAAATAAATATAAGTTTTTTCTAGAGTCCACCTACCAACCAGATTACATTTTTTGGTTTTCTGTCAATTATAACTTTATTTCTAAAATATTCAAATAGAGCCTCCTTTGAATATAAGTGATGTTGTCATAGAAAATCACGTTTACATTAAAAAATAAGAAAATAAAACTAGAAAATGCCAAGCTTTAGTTATTTTTCATAGAATAAAAACTGTTGAGTCTTTCCGAAGTTCATAAATTCAACAGCAAAAATGCCAAAGATTTGATGTTCACCATTTTTCATCGTATTTTCAAAAATTAGTATATTTTGAGCTCATCTTTGAATTTACGTGAATTTTGAATAAATCAACATTCTAAGAACCAATTAACAGTTCAACCACTACAGTACTAAACACGAGTGTTAAATAGTTTGTAACACGTTGCTAATACCCAAATAGGGGATGCGACGCTAAATAACCAATTAAAAATTTTTTTTTTTTAAGAAGTTATTAAGTACATTCACTGAGCTAACAATTTCTTTTATATTCAGGATGGTCTAGAGAATTTTGATAGGTGTAACTACCAAAGTTTTTGATTATTTTCGTACCCAGTTGTTTGACCTTTCCCACGAAGTTATTCATATAAGAGACGTCTAAAATGTGTCGGCGTGTCTCTCTAGGTCCTTTTCGCAAATATAAAGAGTAGCATCGCTCTCTCTCTCTCTCTCTCTCTCTCTCTCTCTCTCTCTCTCTCTCTCTCTCTCTCTCTCTCTCTCTCTCTCTCTCCGACTTTCTGCGTTGATTCGCTTTCGAGTGACAAACTGCTTCCTGGGCAAGTCGCAACTCTTTTTTGCTGATTTTCATGTTTAGAGAGGAAGAGAGCGACTTCTTATTGCGTTTCGAAGGGTTGATATAAAAAAAAATATTACGAGAAAATATCACGTTGACGTTGGCTCTATGATTTTGTATTAACGAAAATATTGTGTACCGACAATGTTAGCTTAATTCTATAAATAGTTTTTAGTGAGGAAGATAAAAGTGACTTTTTGAAAACACTTATAACAACGAATATTTGAGAAAGTAGAAAATAAAAAATTTTAAAGTATTGGAAGGTTTCGTTCACTGGCGTGCTTCACGTGCCTGACTCTCGCCCTTAAAAGAAAACTATTTTTCCATTTTAAAATACTGAAAGTTAGTATTAAGTTATTTTTAGACTATTCAATTTTAAAATGAAAATGATTTTAGTTATTACATTAGTTTATAATATAACGTAATTAATATATAAATAAACCTATGGAATTATGGTAATAATAAAAAAAATCACCTTACAGTTTATAATATAAAAATATCTTTGAAAAATCAATATCTATACTAATAAAGCACGGGAACCTTATTACTTTTTCTACAGAAAAAAATCCATTTTTCTATAAAAATTTTTTTCAAAGGGTTATGTCATATAGGAATGCACGTCCGACTATTTTTAACAAGATTATTTAAAAAATAGTCAATCGATCAGCGAATAAAACTTTACCGTTCCTTATTTTTTTCCCGTTCGGCACTCTGATCAATATTCGAACAGATCTATACGGAACCCTTTTTCTCGGCTCCCTACCGAAGCATAAAAAATTAATCGATCTTCCGTTCTTTCTATGCACACAGAGAAAATTCCCATTTACCTAGTTCGAGGAGAAGAAGATTCGGCAGGGCGAAGGAAAGTCCTCTCCTGGGTTGCCGATTACTTTGGCGGACGCCGGGACACGAGCAAAAAGAGAAATGCATCGTCTCCCGTATCTCATTGCAAAAACCGTGCGGAAGAGATCAGCGAGTATAGTGCCGGGGGAAAAACGAGCGCGCGCGTGAAGAAAACAACGTGGAACGAGAGAACGCTCGTATAGTAGCTAATAAAAAAGCACAGGCGAGAGGAGATAGGGGAGGTGGGGAAGGGAAGAAAGTGGCGAACGGGGTGTACGTTGTATAGGTAGATGTGTATATATACATATAGGTACTGGAAAAAAAGGAAGAAGAGTAGAGGAGCAGCGGAAATAGAAGCGATTCTAAGATTTCCGGTAGGAAATTCAATGGAAGAACAGCAGAACCGACTGCGAGGCAACAGTGAGCGGGGATGTACAGAGCGAAGCTGTACTATAGCGTGGAGGGAAGAAACGAACGACCGCTAATTCGATTACCTGTTCGAAGGAGTCGGCGATGGCTATACGTGCAGTACACAGCGGGCGATAAACGTTGGACGGTGAAAACTACTCGTCCAGGAGGAGAGAGAAAGTTGGAGAGAGAGAGAGAGAGAGAGAGAGAGAGAGAGAGAGAGAGAGAGGAGAGATAGAGAGAGGGAGAAGCGGAAGCTGATAAACACGTGGAGAGTTCTGCGCACTCGACGAGCGCTTTCTTTCCTTGCGACCTCACGAAATTGCTAATCAATACCACGCTTGAACTGGCCTCGCTGTCGTCTTCTTCTCCCTCTGTAGATATACACCATATGTTGCGCTGCACTACCACACCGTCCGAAAGAAGAGGAGAAAGGGAGAGAGAGAGAGAGAGAGAGAGAGCGCGGAGGCGGTTATCGCGTGCTATTCGTACGGGCGAATCGATGCGCACAGTGCGGTGTATGTTATAGAAAAGCGTTGCTGCGGCTGCTGCTGCTGCAGAAGCGTTTCGATAAATTTACACTTCGGGGTTACCGCCTGTTCGTAGTCGTGTATAAATATAGCTATACAGTTCTCTACGTGGGAAATACGCGCGAAAATAAGAGAGCGAGAGAAAGACGTTAGAGTATGCTATGAAATTCAGTAAAGCAGGAAGACGTTAGGATGAGAAAAAGACGTAAATTAAGAAGCGGGCGGGATGTTGTCTTTCCCGGCGTTGCTGCTGCTGTTGGTGGTCGCTTGTTGTGGGGATCGGTTTCGAGGGAAGGCGATGCGGCAGCCTTTCTCCAAGTTAAGAGCCTTTATTAACGGGGCATTGTTCGAGAGGTCTATAAAGCTTCGTGATTTTGTCTGTCTACGCGTGCGCGCGCGCGCGCGGATCTACAGAGTTGGAGCTGACGCGCGTCGTGCATTGGGCGCTGAATATTCATGTGCGACGCCTCGCGCAGCTTTATTATTTTTACAGCTGGCGAATGTTAATGAAAATGAATATTCGATGTGGCGCGAGTAAGCGGCACGACGGTGCAGAGTATGGATTTTCTCGTTAAACGTCGTGTCAAAATATTGAATGGCGTTTTTGTTTTTTAATTGACGGTATCGAAGCGCGGGCCCTCTTATTTTCGAGGAGTTGATGTAAATTTACTCGTTTCGAGTACTGGCCGAGTGAAGATTTGATTGCAGAAGAGTGAGGGAGAGATTTGAATTTGTCAACCTGGATGTGGAACAATGTAATCTAATACGAATAAATTAGATGGTAAAATAATTGGGATGTTTGACACCCTTATCTTTTATAGCCCATGTTGAAAATTACATGCGTTGGAATCAGTATATTTAAATATATGTATAAGTACAGAATTCGTCTTTGTCAAAATTATGACAATATGATCAGATTCATTGTGCATAATCAATTTATATTTCAAAAATATTTAATATACAAAATGCAACTTTTTTCTTAAGTTTAAAAAGCTACATGCCACTAGATACTATTCCACATGAAACAGCTGTAATACTGACTAGTTTGCAACAAAAATAAGCATTATATCAAAGACCATAACGAAAATTTTCAAAATAAATATAATGGAAGTCACTACATTTTAAGAAAATAATTGATAAATTGTATTGATATTTATCTTCATTGAGTAGTATTTGAAGGTGGTCACTGGACCTATGAATTTTAATATATACACAATCAATCTCTTGATTGCATATTTCTCCCTTTCACGAACATACACACAGAGAAATAAATATCGTTACAATTAACGAATTATGCTTTTAAATACTACACGCGAGTAGTATTTGTGATGAACGCGAATTCAATTATTATTAAGAAATAATTTACTATATGTAATACTCTTGCTATTAATACAAAAAATCCATTTTTATGGTGAAACAAATATGTCTTAATAGTTAAGGAACCATGACTTTAATATAAGACTGTTAATGAATTTCTTTAACTATTAATAAATATTCGTTTGTCCACAACCAAATGTCAATTCGTTAATAGTTAATGACATTTCTTTAATATACAGATTTCTTTTTCAGAGTGCACACGCACGCGTGTGAATTTCTATATCAAACGATATCGGGTGCAGTCGTACAAGATTATTACCTCCGGCAATTCATGCTTGATATCATTATTATCAAGACTTCGATGACAACATAGAGAATAAAATCATCCGTTAACATTATATCGGAGTTGCAAACGTGTATGCTCTATTTTGATATAGTTTTAAAGATTTGACGATGTTTCTTCAATGGAGTTAGTATGCACACTTTATGTATGTTTCAATGTGTTGCAAAATTAAACGAACATAGTTCATGCGGGAACATAGGCATGCAAATATTTGCAGGTTTGCGCGTCTGCGAGGTTCTGCAAATGGTGTTTTTGCGATGAATTTTAAAAGGATGTAGTTTGCGTAAGCGTATTTAAATGAGGTAAGTTTTGGATAATTTTACGAAATTCCGGGAACCTGTTAAGTGTTTACAAAAACTGTTTTATAATTGTATTTAGTTTTAAAAACAATAAGAATACGAGTACTTATCTATTAAAATAACATAATTTTTAGTTTAAAGTCTTGTTGATTATTTTGCAAATATGTATTTGAAACAAGATCACTTCTGAAATAAAATGATTACTTACCCTAGTTCATCGGTTAATCGAATAAATACATTTTTCGACCATTCATTAACACAATAACTATAAAATTAAAAAAAATTAGCAGTGAAATTAGGAAAGTTGAATGTATTTCAAATATTCTAAAATATATTTGTAAATTTTCTAGAAAAATATTCATTGTTTATTTATTGATTCCTATTATCATCCCACATGGAAAGAACACAGTATTCTTGTTTCATGAAAAAAAAGTCTACAATTTTATATTTTGTGTAAAAGAAATTTAATTCGATCTGATTACCAATAAAATCGAATGTTTATTTAAATGTTTCAATAATTACGATTATTGGGTTAAAATTAATTCAACATAAAATTTACTTTTTCTATTAAAAGTAAATGCAAGTACGTTAAAAAAATAAACTTGTTATGGTAATCCGTTGTCATATAATACAAATTTGCAAAAATTATTTTAACAACATGATTCACATTCTCACTGTATTCAACAAATGTGCTACCGCTTACGTTATTGTTCATTTCATTTGAAAGCTATCGAAGCAGACAGTAATCGAGTCATCATCTTCTGAGCAAAAACGTCTTCTTGGTAATCGGCTATTCGAACTGGTCCGGAAAAAAGGATAATACCGCAATTTGAAAGTAGTGCCCTGTTCGCCTTGATAACATGAATCCCGCGCTACCTCACCGTGCGTACTGCCGATAGTGCTAACGCAGCACTTTCTTCGCGGAGATAAGAAGCGCGCACCAGAGGCTGCCATTGAATCACACATGGTGCGTCCCTCTCTCTCTCTCTCGCTCTCTCTCTCTCCAATTTCTAGGAGCGGGTTTCCTTTCTACTCTCCCGGGTAAGGCGTGGAAAATAGGTTGATTCACGTCGCAGACGTAAGCATTGGGAGGTAATGGCGCTCCTGGTGCATTATAACGATTTCCGTTACTCGGCTTATGGATCACTTGTGAGGAGTAGTAGCAGCGCTAACGTGCGAAGTTCGTTTCATTATATTTGTAGGAAGATTGTTGAATGGAGATATAAAGTATAGAAGGGAGAAAGACAGAGAGAAATAGAGAGATAGAGAGAGAGAGAAAGAGAGAATGCCGCAAGCGTACATCCGTTACAAGATTAACAATGTGAAAAACTACCACTATGGGAATCGTTTACGATCGTCGCCTTTTTTCTAAATAGATATACGATCGTTTTTGTTGCCTGAGTCTGTGATCTCATTCTCTTTGCTCGTGCGATTTGTTATGGGTTCACCAGGGTCATCGCGATCATGATGGTACCTTGCGCAAGAGAAGAAAGAAATGCAAGTATTATATTTGTTATATATTTGTCTAATACTTTGGTTCTTATATGGAACAAACATTTTATACAAAATTGCTATGTTGGTAACTAACGCGAAGAAATTTTATTGAGATTTTTTAAATTAATTATAGTATATATGTACATCAGTACGCGAAATATTCTTTAAAAAAATATCAAAAAATTTTGATATAATAAACTAAACATTCTAGTATTTTATTAGAGGAGACATATTTGAATATATCTAATTACTACTAGAAGGTGTACACAAATAAATACAATATTATGTATTGAATTCTTTAAAACTGCAATATTTTGTAGAAGGTATAGCCATTTTTAGTATTTACCATTCTAAGAAAAGATCAGTTGTTGATGAAATTTAGTTAGTAACCTATCAAAATATCAATCCAATATTTGTTAGTATTATAATTAATACAAACGTAATTATATTAATGTGTATGAAACACAGGGTAAGTTCAGTTAATTATTAAAGATTAAAAAAAAACACTATGAGAACTGTGGTCACGTAATCTTTTTACCGTATACTTAATTGAATTTCTCACTATTCTAACGCTATTTTCTTGCCGGTAACATGCAAAAATAGTTAACATGAAACGAGTAGCGGATTATTTCTTGAACAAATTCAGTTGTCTTATGTAATCTATATAGTAATATGTCGTTCTACAAAGTTACAACGCAAAAACGACGATATCTTCGTTTATTTTTGGAACGAAATTTCGTTAATTGTCATTTCAGAAATAAACAAAGGTGTCATCGTTTTCTGCCTCGAAATTTTGTAGAACGACGTATTACTGGATTAAACGGCAATTGAATTTGTTCAAGACGTAAAATATTATTCTTCGTTTTATATTAATTATTTTTATATGTACCATCGATGAGCTACAGTTAATGTATAAGAAGTAAAACTATTACACCCTCTTCGTACTTAGTATACTGAACATCTATTTCAATTGATTGCCGTAAAAATCTCAACCTGTACGACCTTTTTAAACGTTTGACAAATGAAGACTGATGATTGTAATTATCCTTTTTTACGAAAGTTCTGTAATAAGACAAGGGAAAAACAGAAATTAATGTAAATTTTCTGTTCTTATCGTTCTTCCTGGAAATAAGTTTTCATAAAAAGCAGTGACTGTGTGATGGCTATTATTTCATTTCTTCTTGTCTGTGCGGAAAACTATATTATCCCGATGTAGGCGCATCAGAGAGAAAAGTATCGACCGCGCGCGGAAGCGAGTGCAAAAGCAATTTTGATACTCCTGGTCGACTTGGAGGACGTTCAGAGAATAAATTACACGTGCCAGGGATAGTTTGGATGCTCGCTGACGCTGGATTCACTCTCCATGTTTACTCGATGCTGTCGTTATACGCTGGAGCACTAGGCAGGAAAACGAGTAAGAGAGAGAGAGAATAACAAGAGGGAGGGAGAGAGAAGGAGGGGAGAAATCTATTGAGAAATTTGATTAACGGGTCAAATTAGAAAATTGGCGCTTTTCCTGCAATTATGCGGAAATTTCGACTATAGAATAAATTTCTTTTTCTCGTATTTCAATAAAATAAATGATGTAAACAATCTAAAGCCCAACAAATTTCAAAGCTGGAAATTTTACGTGTATCAATTGATTACATCTATATTGAAACAAAATAACGATTGGTATTGAATTGAAAGGAAAAGTTAATTTTATAGTGTTAATTTTATAGTGTTAATTTTATAAATATTGTACAAGTTGTTCGAAAAATATATGTCTCTCTGTCCATGATCGTGTAGAGGGTAAAATTCTGAACCAAAAGTTCCTTTACCATTTTTTGATATGACAAGTAGTTTGTTTATAAGTAATGTATCAAAATAGACAATTTTACAAACTACTAACTACTTGTCATATCAAAAAATGGTAAAGGAATTTTTAATTCAGAATTTCACTGTCTATACAATGGTGTATAGAGAGACATATATTTCCCGAACAGATTGTATACTTATACCAATTCAGCTGCAGAGTAAGTATAATTGTATTTTTATAGGCTTTTTATTGATCCACGGTGAACCGGATGTTGTTGGTTATTTACTCATTTTTACAAATGAATTGGTAATCTGCAGTACCAATCAATTAATTGATAATAAAGAAAGAAGAAACCTTTCAATATTTATGTCTTTAATAAGGAACTACATAATTAGGTTTATTTAAATAGCCATTATTTGAAATTCGCACTCCAGGATTAGTCAGCTGTGAAAAAATAAAAGAACCAATAATCGTTGACTCTCAACTAAGAATTTCCTGTTATTAAAATATTAAAAAATAAAAGATATATTGCGATGTCTCGGTTACAGAAGGATTATATATTAAATTTTAATAATTCTTTTATTTCCAACTAAACTAGTATCCAAATTTTCCTCTCTTAAAAAATGTAATGACAGGTTGTTGTGTGAAGCATTTAAAGAAGCAATGCGATTCGCTGATGGTTCAATATCCAGTCTGAATAACGTCAAATTTCAAAGTATTCTCTGACGTAAAATGAATATTTTGATATTGAAATTAATTAAATGATTTATATGTGTATTTGAGTAAACCAATAAAATAATCATTACACTATTCAATATATCTAAATTGATTAGAATTTTGTATCTAATAATTTAATTACAAAATGAAGGCTGTTCTGGTTTGTTTCCTAACCTCAAAATTTAGAATTCAAATCTGTTGTTTAGTATAAATAATATATTATGCTTTCTGAAAGATAATGTTAATAAGTACAGTAATGAAGTATAAAATATTTGTTTATTTTATGAAAAAAGTGAAGCGCACATGGATATGGCTAGTTAATCAAATTTTTCGTTGAATCAATCATTCACCCTCTCGCATGTATTTCAACGGCATCGAAATAAACTCTCGTTGTTTTTGCGTGACCGGAAAATGAGAAAATCGAGAGGACCCAGCGACATAAAAAGTGAGCGTAACTTTGTATGAGCGAAAATCGTTGTCCGCTTTCAGTAACCGCTCGCGAAACGTTTCCCGCGTACTCATCTTCAGACTGGTGTAACGATCACACGGAGGGAAAAGCGTAAGTACCACAGGCCCATATAACGACGGTTGACGAGCGCTGGAGACCAACGCGTGTACCTGCCCAACAACGCCGAGCGATTAAAAGTGTAGTTGTAATGCCTCGTATATCGCGAGTCGTACGAGCTGAATTATCATCCGAAAGTTTTCTTGGAACTTGCGGATTTCAACGGAATCGGCTCTAACTGCGCGCGCTTTCAGCTTTAGCGAGGGCTATATACACCGCTGGATTGTGGGATACGTCACGGCTTTTTCCCTTTATAGCGGCGTCTTTTTCGATAGGCTGCAGGAGTGGTAAAAGAGCTTGGAAAGCGAAAAAGTAATGGCTTGCGTAACGTTCACGTCAATTAAAAGTAATTTTCTGCGTGTTATTCCAAAAAATATACTGTTAAAATAAAATATGTAAGTCTCATTTAGTTGTTAATTCCGGTCATGTAAAATTTGTAATCTATTCGCTCGACGTACATTATTCTAATTGATGTTGGTCAATGTTAATATGCATCATTAATATTTGCTTCACTGAGCTTGTAACGAACTAATTAATAATGGATATTAGCTATTTCCAATAATTAGTCAATAATGTATTACTAAAGGAAACATCATTCCACATAAACAACTGCGTATTACATATTTTAAAAGTTAATTCATCCCTCGCATTGCCACGTCAATTATTTAGAAGAACAATTTTCCAGTAAATAATCCACGTCCCAGAGCGGAAGACAGAGAGTAACATTTCGAAGGCACAGCTAGGAGCATGAGTGCAGTGTGCACATTACGCCCATCATCTTACGCTGGAATACATTTCATGGAAACCATGCGCCTGCAGGCAGCTGGACGAGCGTGATGCGCGGGCGGCCTTTCGCCAATGGCTCGTGGCTACCTGCACGCACGATGCTCCATAAAGCGGATCATCCAGATTTCAGATGCATTACGCCCGAAGCAGCGCTGTCGCCTCTCGGTTTGCTAAATGGTCCGGTTACCCGTGCACTCTCCCTCTCTCTCTCTCTCTCTCTCTCTCTCTGCTTTGGCAGCGTTCAGTTTCACCGTCCCTCTTCCTGCAACAGTTAAAGCGCGATGAAGACAGCGCGACTAGATACAGGCGCAAGCGAGGCGGTCGACAAGACAATGCGCTCTCGCGAAGAGACGCCGTGTCGTTCGCTGCTCGCGGCGTGGGCGCGCGTAAGACTGTTAAGTGCCGGATCGGTCGTGTCGTTGTCCGCGGACTATAAACGCATACGGTGGCTGATCCCTCTTGACGTGCGCGTGTCTGTCCCCCGCGTTTCGTCCGCCTCCGCATCAGCCTCGTAAATGCACGTGCAGCTCGCTCTGTAGTGCGGCCAGGTGACGCGCGGTCCATGAATTCTTGCAGGAGAGCGGATGAACAAGGATGGTCGCGGTTATACGTTCGCCAAAGCAATATATGGGAAGGTGTGCAAGTATACGTATATACGCATGTGTATATACAGGTGAGGGTTCCTGTTGTCATTGTCAGAGACGGGTCGTGTCTCGCGTCGCGGCGACGTGCAACGAGCAACAAGTACCCCTAGGGGGGTACGCGAATAAAGGTGTATCTCGAACTGAGGTGTACGTATGTATGTGTATGTGTGTGTGTGTGTGTGTGTATATATATATATATATATATATATACACTCCGAGAAAGTGCAAATAAATGCACGACTCGCTGCTGCAAGTGCACGCGCGAACGATCTAGTCGTGCAGTGTATGTGTATATATCTATATACATTATACGCTCGCGGAGAGAGAAACCGAGAAAAGGCACGGCCTGTATATAGTACGCGAACTATACACGTCTGCGAACACCGACACAGCGGACACACATGCATATATACACGTACACACGGACACCTACACACAAGTAAAGCGCGAGAGGCGGATGAGCAGCAACTCGCGGCGGCTGCTGCTGCAACATTCTCCAGAAACGGACTGCCGCGCGAGAGCGGAGCTACACACAGCCTCCTCTCGTTCTCGTTCACTCGCGCGCAAGTGTATATGTATATATATACGTGAGGTAGTGGTCCGCTTTTTATTCGATCGCGGTGCCACGATCGTTGATTTCGGTGTACAGGAATTACGTCGCGAATTTTTCCAGATTAGAGAACGTGTGTGTGTGTGTGTGTGTATATATATATATAGATAGATAGATAGATAGATAGATAGATAGATAGATAGATAGATAGATAGATAGATAGATAGATAGATAGATAGATAGGGAACGACCGGTAGGAGAGAGAGCGAGGACTTGGATTGAATCGTTGATGAGGCTCTCATGGTGCGCCAGGTAAATAATGCGCAGGTTCCTCGAATGCTAAACAGCGCAAAGTGATTATTGCGTCACCATAGCGCGCAGCGGTAGCGCCGATACGAATCGAAAATTCTTCGAGAGAACGTATTTATTGCGTTGTTCTATCGGGATGAATTATCGCACGCGGATGCTCTCGCTTTGTCATGGGTGGTGACGGAATAGAATACTACCTTTTTTTGCCGGTCACGTCGTTGTGTAATGTATCAATTTCAGCGCGCGTAGATCGTGGAAAAAGTATCGTAGGCGTATACAATTAAAGCCTCGTGGAGTGAGTTTTTTCTTGTCCAAATCGTATTATATTCTTCGACGAATGAGGCGTTTAAGACTGCGTATATCTATTGGCTTGATTGTGTGTTGTTAAGATCTTTCAGCTGACAGCATTTATGAACCCGTTCATATATATATAATCGTTTCATATAACTTAAAGATTCTCCTGATAGTTTTCAAAGGCACATATTCGAAAGTCAACGCGTAGGATCATTAAAATCTCATCATTCGAGAAAAACCTTCGAAACAGCTGTGCAAAGAACGTTTCTACCTACCTACCAACCCGTACGTCCTCTATACTTTCAGTCCGATACACAAAGCCGATCGTCCGTTCGTTCGTTCGTTCTTTCCTTCTCCGGAGCACGAAATAAATTGGCCGGTAAAAATCACGAAACACCGCGAGTCAACATGCACACAGTGCAACAACGCGAGCAGTAACAGCAGCAACAGCACATCGCGTGCGCAGTCAAAGATCTCCTCGGGCCGATCAACGTTCGCTTGACTGCTCGCCTCGGGGGAAAGTGGTACTGCTCCGAATTCAAAATCAAGCGAAAGGCTAAACGCGGACCAGTTCTGACTTTGTTTTTTTTTCTCCTTCTCTATATTCCGTTTCTTGCGGCGACTACGACGATCGATGGGTTTATTAGAGGGCTTCCAGTTGTGGTTACCGCTGGCGTTTCCGCCTTCGACTCTGTTTTCAAGCCGGCGATAATGAGAAAGAAAGTAAGAGGGGAAGAGGTAGAGAGAGAGAGTTTTGAAAGAAGACCCGAAAAGGAAGACACGTGGCGACGCGCGCGCCCGCGTGCTTCTTTAATTGCAGTAGTTCCCCTTCTTCTTTGTCGGTGTCCCGAAAGTTTCTGAGGGAGAGCGTCGCTCTTGAGTTCGATCTAGTTGAGTTAATTAATAGGGTAAAAGAAGTTGGACAGCCCAGAGGATAAAAGCCACGGTCACTATAGTAGTAGCAGTATAAAAGTTAAAAATCGTACAATTTTATCTTATAACGAGGTCTCTTTACGGAATGACCACGCTATTGTAGCAGCCCAATTATGTATAGGAGAACGGTCAAAGTGTATACTCATTTTAGTAGTATAGTTTTCTAGGTCTAAAATCTATAAGTATACTAATAAAAACTACTCCGAAATATTTTATTTAACCAAGACGCATATGATTATTCATCGGGCGACATTTATTTTCATTAGCCGAAAAATAAATAACCACACAAGCATGTCCGTGCACCGATACACGTCCACTTATAACCGCAGACAATGCACGCAATCCGCTCGTAAGCGCGCACAAAACCAAACGTCAAACTTACGACGAGCGCTCTCGCCGCACGCTCAACTCGTAAAAGAATCCGTTCCACTCTCGCGGGTTCTATGCGCTCTCGCGCGAACGAGCGACAGCTCAATCGACGGATGACAAACGACCACAGCGGCTGTGGCCTCGAATCCTCGCGGTTAATTGCGTTGCGCACTGATTAGACCTCGGGAAAAGGAGCATCGCGCCTACAGCGGACCTAGTGTGTGTGTGTGTGTGTATATATATATATATATATATATATATTTATTCGTGTATATACCCATATAGAAGCGAAAGAGAGCGGGGCTAATCTCGATTACGGTGCTTTCTCTCCGCGCGAAGAATGCGCGCGCGCGCTCGCCTCTCGGCTCCTGCGCGCGGTCCTACAACATAACGATCTCCCTGACGCTGACGCGCTCTCGTGCATGCGTGTGTACAACACGTGCGCACGTTGGTGCATCGTCGTCATATATATATATTTATATATACGTGTGGGTGCGCGTGGTTATATGTGTGTTTCAGTGCAAAGTGCTGGCGAAGAAGAAGAATAGAGCCAGCAGCTTGGCTTGGGAAATTACGGAGCTGCTGAAGCCTGGTAGTCGAGGGATTCTACCTCTCGATTACTGTGCACAGAGAGAGAAAGAGAGATAGACTTGCCTCTGCGGGGGCCGTCGTCGCTCTGGTTATATACAGAGAAGTCGCTTTACCCTGTGACGAGGATTTTCGACGTATATACAGCAGGTGAGTGTGTGTATATGTATATGTACACGTGCGTGCGAGGCACGCGACCGACATGCGAGATGAGATGCTGTCAGGAGTGTCAATGCGGATCGCGCACAAGGCAAAAGCTTTCGTCAACTTGTTTCGTATATGCCGAGTTAAAAGAATCATAGTGCGAATTATTTTTTCGGCTGACTGTATAAGGGAGATTATTTTATACTCGACTGTATGTATATATGTGTACTCTTTTGGAGATTGCACAGGTCGGACGAAATTTTCGTAGCGCGGAGATTAGATAGTGGAAAGACGTTGAAAATATAGTCATCTTCATTTTTTTATCGCTTTATGTCGTGACGACGAGTTTCTTTTCGCAATGGTAGCGCAAAAGTATGCTATATTTGGGCAAGAGACATCGTGTTGTGGCTGAGAAGCACGGATTTTGAAATAGAGAGCTCATTTTCCGTGCGAAGAAATTGAGTTTGAGAAATATGTGCGGCTACCTCGTTGTTTTGAATTTAATATTTTCCTTTTGAATAATCATGCAGAAAACATTTAAATTGTCTTGGTAGCAAATCAAATACAATCTTATTTTATTTTTCTCGGAAGATACTAGAAATACAACAATAGTCGTTGCGTAATATTTTTTGTTAAAAATAAAAATAGAAATTCAAAAGAATGGATTGTTCGTTTTTTTCAACAAGTGAGCTGATCAATTTAATTTAGATACCGTTTTTATATTCTAAAATGCATTCACGTGAGTGGATGTGTTCAAGGGAGTTGTTAAGTGTTGGATTCAACGACGCGAGGCAACGTTTCGTCATTGTGAATGTAGCGTGAAGACTAGATGGACAGATTAGGTTGTAATGGAGAATTATTGTGATAGGTCGATAGGCCAAGAAATACTTATTTAGCCAGTTTATGCAGACATTTAAAAATATTATTTATTGTCAGTTTTAATGTTTATAAATAAATATCTTAAATTACACAATGTATAATTCTGCAATTGTTTATCGACTTATTTTACGTAACGCATTTCCGAGAGCAGATTTACCGCATCGTGTAAACCTTTTAAATTACAACGTATTGCGTAATAGTGTTTTTCCATATTCTTATTATTTCGCGAAAACAATTCGTCCTTTGAAATAATTAATTTTAATATAATTGATATTGAACTGCGTATATAAATATTTACGTAAATCATTGACAAACGAGGACAATTAAAATCAATTAAAATCCCATAGCAATAAATTTCACTCATAAACACAGACGTTTCCCAATTTGAAAAGCTATCCTACACAACGATGAATCAGCCGCGCTAACAGCCGAACGTTTACCCAAATTTAGATAAGCCTGAAACCGAGACCCAAACATTCCGACAGCGCACAAAACAACTGAGCGCGTGCGCTCCCCTCTTATCGCCAGAACGGTGAATGCATGCATTCACCGGTCTATATAAACGGACGGTGCAAGAAAGTGCACTTGTTTTCTCTTAAGATTGCGGCGGTTCCGCGCATGCGCCGCACACCAGCTCGCGGTTTTCGAAAGGCGAGGTCGAGCTATCGGTACTTACAACGAGCGTGCGTCGGCTTTACTATAATGTGCCGAAGATCAAAGCAGCCCACTCGACGAGAGTTTCCCTTCCCTCTGTCTCTCGCTCATACTCGCTCGCTCGTTCACTCTGAATCATCGTGCCTTTGACTTTCTCGTTGGTATATATATACGAGGGAAAGAGATAAAACGATGATAATTATTGCGTTGACCGTGCTCGGTTCACGAAACGTAATTTTGGCTTATAGGAGAACATTGTCCTCGTTCGACTTCTTGCACAAGCCATTCTTGGGTATAGCAGTGGACTGCGTTAGTGTAACGAAGAATAGCGAGGGGTCTAAAACTTTTTCTCTTCCTAATGAAAGTGTTAATCCCGAATTAAAGTAACTTGGAGATATTTACATAAGCTAACCGTTGGCCGGACTTCATTTAAATTCAGACGCATCAAATAAAATGTCACGTGAGATTATCTTAAAACCTGTTTTTATTCTGTTGAAAGCTTACGAAAATTATTGTCGAATTCAATTTAATTAGGTCTTGATAAGTTCAAAGAAGTATTTTACTTTGAAAAAAAAAAAATTCAGCTGAGCAACGTCACGTGTCAGTGACTTTTGAGACCTATTTCAAATTTTATCTTACCGTACAGAAGATATATTCAACATACCGTGACTACGCGCGTTCGTTCGATGACTTGGTAAATTTAAAATTATTCGAATGTGAAAAATTCATAATATATGATCAACTGCTCAACTTTTATGGATACAAGATAAATGTATATACGAATATAAAAAGTTAACTATAATATGGATTTCACATAAATATTATATTTCCATGTATCTATATATTCTATAACGTTTAACGCAATATTGCATTACAATAAATCATATCAATTATAATAATGTATCTTCGCATTCAATTTCACGTAATTGGGAAACCTCACGCGATGATTGGAATAAAATAAATTTGTGCAATACAACCAACGAATATAGACGCATATAGAAGAGTACTCCTTAAGAAATTTTCGGACGAAATCTTTGGGTAACATGT
>JAYJLV010048740.1:0-20582 GCA_036873485.1 Torymus texanus
ATAGTACGATGCGCAAAAGAACGCGAGTGCGCATAACAAAAACAGCGAAATGAATTAGGGCGCATGGAGTATAAAGAAGAGGCGGTACTAATTAAAAATTCCGTCTGAAAGATTGAATAAACGTTCATTCGATGACAAACAAAAACTCACTGGGAATACCTACACGTGTGTAAACGTCAAAAACAAACATATTAATTAAAATATTTACGTATAATATGTACGCGGGCTACAAAGTTCCTTTCAAATCACAAGGAAACTTGTGTTTTTTCATCTCTCCGCCTGTATGCTTATGTTTTATACATGCGACCGATATTTTCGTGAAATTTTTCTAGGTAACGCGTCCTTGCACGAACAGAAATAATGAAAATTTGCCAACAAGTAATTAGCATAATTTACAGCGCAACGGTGCGATTCCAACGTGGTAAAGAATTCTTTGTCAAAAGAGAGAAAAGTATACGAGGAATTCCATGAACATGGAGGCCCTTCTAGCCAGCAGCTATACTATACGGTTACATGTATATGCGTGGAGCTGAGTGAAAGATAGCGAGAGAGAGAGAAAGAGAGAGAAACGAGAGCGAGAGACATATCTCAAGCGAGAAGAGTAGAAAAAGTAGAGAGGGCGAGTGAGCGAAGGCGAAACATGGATTACGAAAGAGAAAAAATGAGGAGGTGCGATGGGCCCCGGGCTATTTAAACAATTCTCAGCTCTTTCGCTTTTTCCTCTGTCGATCTTCTTTGCAGCGGCGCAAAAAGAATGGGCAAAAAATAAAGGTGCGCAAGAGAAAGAGAGAGAGAGAGAGACGCATGCGAGCGAAACTGCCGCGGGAAGGTCTTGCTCTCTCTTTCGCTGTTTTCGTCTCTCTTTCTTACTCACGCTCTCTCTCTCTAACACACTATTTCTCTCTCTCTCTCTTTCTCCCTCTCTCTCTCTCTGCAAAAGAAAGGAAAGACCTCGAGAAGACGAGGAGAGAGATGGAGAGACAGAAAGAAGAGAGAGAGAGAAAGAGAGAGAGAGAGAGACGAAGAAAACGTTTGCCTTAAATTTTTTAACGAGGTAAATAGTAGGATACTGCGCGAGTGCGCACGCTTATATTTCGACGCTTCGAGCTCTCTCTCTCTCTCTCTCTTTCTTTCTTTCTCTACTCGCGCAAGAAAGGGAAGGGCCTAGCGCAGCGTCCTTTTTACGAAATTAGCCTCGAGCACACACATATACACATACATACACACATATACAACTAGATAGAAGAAGACCTACTGAGAGAAAAAAAGACGTGACATTTAACGCGCTTAGCTCACGCGACTATACATATATACGCGCGATATGGCTTTTGCACGGTTGGCGCCCATAACGCTCGAGATGACTGCTTTTTGCACACTATATACTCATTCTCTTGCGCGCTTATGCGTACGTATGGACTTGCGAGGTCGTTCGACGAACGAGCGACGAGTATGTGTGTGGTAGAGAAGTGGCCGGCTATTTGTTTCCGGCATCCATGATTTAAAAGAAGCGTAAGGGCGCCGCTGGTAATTACCCACGCAAGCGCGTCTCTTGTGCCCGCAGGCGTAATTAATGTCGCGGGTAAATAGACCGGTTGTGAATTATAGAAATGGAAGTGGCCGGTAGTTGATCGATCGTTCGAGCTGATCCAAAAGTGTTTTCGACAGAATTTATTGCCTATTGTGCGTAGGTGGGAGAGTTTTTATTATATGCGTGGTGTGTGATTGGGAAGCGTGACGTGTCGATCGTTGTATAGAGTTGTAATGGATGGGTGAAGTGGTTTGACGTATCTGTAATAATTTTATAATGTATATTAAAATTTTATATTTTACTAGAAGAATGAATAATTTGGGAATAAAACCCTGTATATCAATAATTAGTTCGCATATGGCCTTTTTCTTAAGATTGGGGGTACCTCACCTTAAAACTGATGTATCTTCTATTTATTATCATTCGGTAAGTATTAAGGTCACAATATGTTATAAAATTTACTTTTTTAAAATAATTTAACTAATCGTATTTTATATGCATAATATTTTTTAATGAAATAAACCTCTAACTTTTCAGTGATTTTATATTCTTTTTATATATTTGGTATCATAAATATTTATCAAGTGAGTCAAAAAAAAGACATGCATTTTTTTTTAAATAACGCATTTTTAAGATAACGTATTTTGAGGAAAAGGATCTAATTACTGGGACTGAGCTTGATTTTTGGACGACACAAAATTGATTCTCAAAGGATTAGTTAAAATCCGCTTCCGAAAAGTTAGATGCATTCTTTTAATTAGGTTTATTCGATAATAGCATAAAATGATATGATGGAATAAAATGATTCAAAATATTCGAAAAGTACGTGTAACTCCACAGAATGACAAATACCTCAGTATACAGCTAAAACCAATTAACACCGTAACAATTAACTTACACCAGCAATCTATGACACCAAAAAAGGAATACGATTGCAATTACAAAATAAACAATAAAAAGAATTCAATACAAAAATTCTCTCAACAATCTCTGCCTCTATTATACGCACCGCATCAAAAAATTCAATTTACGCTGAAACCGTACTATTATATCCACATTTCTAAAAAGAAAACAAAAAAACAACAAACTGCGTACAACCCACGCACACAACGCACGCGCGCGCATGAACTTTCTTTAATAAAAATTCCATACACACAGCAGCAATCACCAGTTAAACTTGATTTATTGCAGCGCGCTGTCAACGCGAAAATTGCAGCTTTTTCCACGCGCAGCCCGCGAGAGAGCATCCCGCGCCGCCGCCGCCACTGCCGGCGAAATTGAATTTTTCAATGATAACACGCGCTCGCGCCCACGAGAACAGGCGCCATCAGCGTTTCCTCTCTCTATCTATCTATATATGTGTATATGCGTTGTGCGTATACGCGCACACGCTTTTAAAGTGATTTCCTTCTGAGTCGAAATTTTTATTGGTAATGGAAGGTGAAACGTACTGCGTACGATGTGGCTGTTAAAAATTGAAAGCAGTAAGGACGAGCGTAGGGCACGCAATTCGAGAAGAAAAGCTACTGTCGCTGCTGCTATATACTTTTAGAGAAGAAACGAAGAAGAAAAAGGATCCTGATCCGAGCGAAGCTCCGTCGTCGAGGTCCGAGCTTTGTAATTTTAATTATTTCATTAACGAAAATCCCTCAAATATACAAAAGTTCCTCTAACGCTTTTCCGCCGCGCACTTGGTAGTGCCCTCTCTTACGCGACCTCCTTCTTCTTCTTCTTCTTCTTCTTCGTCTCCTCGAGATTCTTCTCTCGCTCTTTCTTGCGCGCTCGGCCATTATTCTATTTTTCTTTGCCCTGCCGTCTGTTTCGGCTCGAGTCCGCGTTTTCAGCGAGGTAAGACAACGAGTGAGAGCGAAAGAGAAAGACGAGCGTCCGAGACTGCAGAAAGCCCTGCTCGTAACTCTCCCTCTCTCTCTCTCTCTCCTCCTGTTCCCTTTTCTCTCTCGCTTCTTCTCTCTCTCTCTTTCTCGGCTGCTTTGACTCAGGCCTTCGGGGTATAAACGAGTTTTCCCCGAGGATGCGCTGCCGCCGTCGCCGTTGCTGCTGCTGCAGCAGCGTAGTCCGAGTTAAAAATGATTCGCGCTCGAGAAAAAAAGGTGAACGCGTCCCACGGGTCTTAAGAGAGGGAGTTGAAGCCTTCGCGAGGAAAGAGAGAGAGAGAGAGAGAGAAAGAGACGTACCTCTCTCGGTTTTTCCACAGGAGCTTTTTGTGAGAGACTGGGGCTGTGCCGTTTTTACTCCTGATTTCGTACGCGAGCGCAAAAGAGAGAGTAAGAGGGGGTGGGGGGGAGAGAAAGAGACTTTCAATCAGCGTGTGGATTCGTTTTGTCACGTGCATATTGTTACGGTGCTTTTTTGTTAGAGCGGAGAAAGGAGGAATTCAAAATTCAAGGGTAAAGTAACAAGAAGTTTATATTGTTTCTGCTGATGAATGAAGGCTTGGGATTGTGTTTTATACTTGTAAAATATAATTTTTCCTTTTATTATAAAAATTATAAATTCTTCATTTTTGGGAAAGTTAATGATATTAAAATAGTAGAACAATAAAATATTCAAATACATTGATCAAATACTTATTCTGATTTTAGATTATGCAAAACCCTATTTAAACATTTCTGTATAATCCAATTATCAAATCAATTCTTTCTTTTCCTTAAATTAACGCTCAAACCCTCCAGTTCTCAATTTCGATGAATCAGACCCTCTCCATCGTTGATTCATTCGATTTCTCTCCATTTATTCATCTCTTCATTTAATTATCCTCTTTTGTCACTTTACTGACAATTCGTCATGAAATACCTACTGCAAAATACGAATTCCACTCGAACCTGTTTCTATTCAATCTCTACCTATTTATCCCTTTTTCTCTCTATATATCGTTCTATTTCTATGCCATAATATTCTCCACTCGTTTCTGCAAATCCACTTATTAATTAATTAAGCGAAAAATCAAAGCTTACACGCGGCAAAGTTCAGTAGAGCAATCGATTTTACTTTTATAAGTATATTATCAGTTTAACTAGTGTATAACCGTCGTACGACCTTAATGATCAACCGTAGGCCAATTAACTTTCTCATTGACGGCGGTGATGCGCGCACGTGTCGTGTCCCCTCGGTGCTGCGCGCGTAGGTGTCGTCGTCGTCTCTCTCTCTCTCTCTCTCTCTCTCTCTCTCTCTCTCTCTCTCGCTCCATGAGCGCGTGAACACGTGTTCGCGTGCGAGGCCACTTGAACCGATACATGATCGCCAATTGCCGTATATTACATCCGCTAATTGCCGATTTACTTTTTATATCTTACGTGTACGCCTCAACGAAAATTTCACTGTTTTCACGTATATATACAATAAAAATAAGTGGTATTATTTTCTTCTCTGAGATGTCAGGACAATATTACGAGAATTCACTTAAATTAAATCAATTAAACACTTCCATATATATATTCTTATAATTCAATTTGTAATTAAAATTCATTTATAATTCACGTACTATCACTATAGAAATGTTAAAATAATATCTCTATTTACAAAGTAATGAATTAATCTCATAAACAATTCACAACGCTAGGCATACCACACATCTATAATTTGCTTCAGCAATCACAAATACACAGTCCTAAACGACGGAAAATATTTGTATCAACTAAATCAGCAAAGCACACGCGCGCCTATCACTGCATAATTTACAACAGCTCCATTAATGAGTATCAACGGTCCCTCGGGCATGGTAGAGATTAAGAAAAACGTTTGCCCATACAAAATTCACCGCGAAACAGCAGCCACACGCGACGGTCACAAAACACGTCTCCTGCATCACTCCACCTCTTCATTCATCATTAAATTGGTCGTACATACTTCAATCAAAACGTGAATTCAAAGATCCTTCAAAACACACACATATACACATACGCACAAAGGAGATAGGTGGAAAAAAAGCGTCTACTCGCATGCCTTATTCATCCCTAGCAACCATAGTAGAAACAGCAGCAGCAGCAGCAGCAGTCGGTGGATAAATGAATCGCGCGCGTCTTGACGCCTTCTCCAAAGTGAAATTAATAGCTCGCGCGTGAAAGCGTAATGAACCTCTCCTTCTCTCTCTCTCCCCCTCTTCACATGCGTATATATACCCACATACATTCGCGAGTAATTGCGTTTCCAAGACGCGTGCGTGACCGCGCGTCTTTTTCTCTCTCCTCTCTTCCCTACATATATATACCCTCCCTCTCTCTCTCTCTGTGCGGTACCAGTGTTGTCCCTTTTGGAGCACGGCCAAATAGGAATTGGCTATTGACCAAGCCTCGAACACCGGTGTACGAGCTCTCGCTCGCTCGCTCACTCGCGCGTGTATATATGTGTACGCGCCCGCGCCCACCTGAATTACCGCTGCATTATTGTATACCTCGAGGTGCTCCGGGCGGCGGCGGCGGCTTGTTACGCGTCGTGTATTCGATTATCTACGTTCTGCTTTATTACGGCCGTGGTCGGTCCGCGATCGCGTCAGCCGACCTAGCAAAGGCTATAGTTCGAACGAACGCGCGAACTCTATATATACATGTATATATGCCTTGGCCTTGGTGTAGCGTTCGCGAAATGGGATTTTATTGAATAACGCGGCGTGTGTACGCTTGAAATGGTACGATGACGGAAGGGAGGAAGGGAGAGAGTGCAATTATGGTCGTGGGCGCTGATGTGTTTTCGAGCTGGGCGAACATGTGTTGATGAGTTTACGGCGGTTTTTGAGAGGGGGTTTTAGCTGTACGATGTTGTACGGTACCGAGAGACGAGGTTGATGGATACACGCGATAGCGAATGCAGTTACGCATTGCCGGTTTTGCGCGCATATATATATTCGTGTATATACTCGTGTAGGTGATGGTAAAAAAGTTACTTTACAAAATTTCGTGTAGATTGTAATAGCAATATCGTTTAAAATAATTATATAGTGCGGAGGATTATAATATTCAGAGTTATCGAACGTTTTTTAATAACTCGTAATTTTTTAACGGTAAAAAGATTTTCTTATTTTATGTACTGAAATACAGTAAAATGTGGAAGAAAATATACGATATATACCAATGACGTATTTCATTACACACATATATCGACCAACAAAAAAATGCACTTTCCTTACACATTCGTCAACCCCGTACAATCGCTCCCGAAAATTTCTTCCCGCCAAAGTCTCTACTCTCTCCTATTCTCTTCCATCTCTCTGCTCGTCTTTTTCCTAAGATTCCACATCAGTCACGCCAAAAGCCGCGACACCTGCAACTAAGCGGCGACTCGTCTCACACTACGCAGCGATCATCACCACTTCCCCTCGCTTTCTACCCATATAACACACACACACAGCTATATATACATATATACACACATATCTACCAGCAGATTTTCTGATCCAAAACTTTGCAATAACCTTCGCGTGGAGTCCGATGTCCATCATCAATATCGTCTCTTGCGCACGTGTCACGCTTGCCTTCCTTCCTCTTCGAAGAATCGCTTCGTTATCGTGCCGGTGGCTCTCACGAATTAACGCTCGAGCCATAGAAGAGAGAAAGACGAGAGAAATACCAGGTTTTACCCTTGCGCGAGCGCAGACGAACGAACGAACGAACGCGAGAGAGCGAGCGAATAGCAGCTGTAAAGCGAGCCGCTGCGCGGAAAGCCGCAGGAAATTGCATTCCTCTTTGTCTGCGGGCTTTCCCTCTGTTCTCTCCTCTCTTTTTTTCTCTCTCTCTCTCTCTCTCTCTCTCCTTCCCCGTTTCTTGGTAGTGGTGATGCCACCCCCACAGCTCTCTCTCTCTTTCTCTCTGGCTCTCTGGTCTTTCTTTAATACGAGAGAAAACGGACCGAATGAGACGACGCGACGTCGGCAATGGTTCTCTTCGGAAAATTGCGCGCGAAATTCGCAATCGACGCGAACACGCGCACCAGAGCGGAGAACGCCGCACGGCGTGCCTTAGTATACGGAGGGGCTTCTTTTTCTTCGACGCGTTTGCCAGAAGCGTCTAAAGTCCTTTTTACCGTCTAATTTGTACTTAGTTTCTTTTCTTCTTTGTCACTCTTTCTCTTTCTCTCTCTCTCTCTCTGTCTTGATGTTTTTTGGTTTTATTTCCATTCCAAAGGGAATGAAGGGTGGCCTCAATGGTGAATTTTAAAAGCTACTCTTCAAACAGCTTGAAAATATAAGATTTCCCGCATGCTTTTGTGGCTTTTCGAGAAATCTCGTAAACGTCAGTTTATGTAATATTAAAATTATTATAGATTAAAAATTATCATTCAGTCGATTTAAAATAATTATAAAAAGAATTTAGAACTTAATTATAAAAAGAATGCCCGTATAATTGGGGGTTAATTCAAATAATAGAGAAATGCATTTATAATTTAGTATAAGAGCGCGCTGTGATTATTGTCGATTATTTCGTCATATAACGTCGCTTCTAATATGGAGTGTAAACACAGCATGGGAAATCTGTAACTGTAATACCGAGTTGGTCTACAATTTCGAAATGATATTCAATTTCGATTTGAAATTTGATATTTCGATTGACAATTAATGTTGATCTAAAACTAATACCATGGGAGTGAACAGTACTGTAAGCTATTTTGAAAATACGTATACTAATGGTAGCGTATTAGCTCAGCGACGCTAATATGGGATATATATATAGTTACGCGACTAAATAACCTAATTCAAAATGTTTAGTTATAGTTACGATACACTAAAGGTCATACTCACTTTTACCGCACAAATACTTCTGGGAATTCAAAAAGATCCTTATAAATACATTTGATGTTTATATAGATAACAGATCCATATTCTTACCGCGCCTTTAAACAACGAAACACTTAATTAACGTATAATTTATCCCTCATTAATACTGTATTTAATTAAAACAGCAGCAGCGGCAACGAAGCTCGTAACCCCCACAAAGCCCCTGTATATATACACCACGCCACCTTTATCACAACCCGATCCCTGCCTCTGATCCAAGACGCCGTTGAAATTTTTACGCTCGGCACCCACCGTACCTGTTAATCCATTTATCGACTTTACACCATCGCACCGACACTACATATACACCCATCACCTATTCACTCCCTACCAAATTCATAATAATTGCGCTTTACGAGCGAACTGCGCCGACAGCAAAACACAGCTTGAGTCATCACGCACTTTCTCGCCATCATCCTCTCTCTCTCTCTCTCTCTCTCTCCCATAAAAACTAACCTCCGAAATCACCGCGTACTCGCGCGATATTATACATGACGCATCCCTTACTCGCTTGCGCGCTTGCAATTACTCGTCACGGAAATCCCGTGACGCTCGTGCGCGTGAAACAATAGGCCTCGCCGCCACGTTTATCGCACCCCCATCAATTTCAATTAGGCTGTACACCGACATGTATATAGATATATATACATACACGTATACGTAACGTATACATATACGCTTGCTGCTTATTGCGAATAAATCGAGCCTATCAAGATTTTCTCAAACTTATCGCACGTACACTCCAGACAGCGATATAGCAGTGACGGCGGCACCCCTTCGGTTTATACTACTAGTCGCGGCTCATAAAACGCTCCGGGGAGTAGGCAACAGCAAGACTCTTCGAGTGTACACAACGACGGCTGCTGCTACTGCTCGAGTTGTAGGTACAGGGGTCGAAGTAAGAGAAGATTATACGTTCGACTTTACACGCGCTCGCGTGGTGGTAGCGGCGACGACCGTCTCGTATATATCGATTTAACGCCGCAAATTAACCCCGGAGCATAGCCGACGGCCGCTCATACCCGCCCTCGTCTTATTTCCGCCCTGGCGCGCGGCTGTGTGTATATATATTGAGGGCTGCGAGCGCGTCGGCTGTCTGGATGAGAGAAGAATGCGTGTGAGAAAAGTATGAGGGGTGTGAGAGAAAGAGAGAGAGAGAGAGAGAGAGAGAGAGGGAGAGAGAGAGAGAGGGTTGACGGATATGGAAGTGGAGATAGAGAAAAGAGGGAGGCGAAGGTAGATCAAGAGTCAAGGAGATTGTAAAGCTATTTTATTAGACTGTCTCGAGTGTTAATGTTGATTAAGCTATTGGGGAAGATGATTGTTAAATTTAAGAGGCAGGAATGATAGAAGAGAGAAAGGGAGTGAGCTGATTTGCAGAATGATTGTTCGGCGTGGAGGTTAAAAAGTGATGATTGATCTTCTGTATAGGGAATTTTGATATTAAGGTTTCTTATGAGGGTTCATTAATATTGGAAATTATTTGTCAAAAATATTAAAAGTATAGAGTATTAATGAATATTTATATATACACACATACAAATTGAAACGAATGAATTTAATTTACATCACATTATTATGGGATGGCGGATAAGATATAATAGTTTTAATCTAAATTATTAACCGATGTGTTATATCTGCTATACGGATTGTGGTAAAGTAATGAAAATTTAAATTAAATGAATTAAAGAGCTTTAACTAATTAAAATTGTTTATGATCTACCTTTAGGTTATTCGTTATGTTAAATTATAATTAATATTTCTTATTATTACCTATTAAATTTGCCATTATTCAATTCTCCAATTATATTATTTACAGATCTGATTCCGAATTTTGCAATTTTCTGAATTAAAATGTTAGTATTAGATAGTACAGCTCAAGAATTTAAAACTAAAGTGTAAATCGAAAAAACCAGTATAGCAAATGATGTGAGAATTTTCGTACAGAACCATGAAAAAATTCAAGTAGCGGTTAAAAGCGAGTTTAGGCAACGAAGTAAGGGGTGAGAGAATGAGCAAGAAGTGAAGGTGTAGAGAGAAAGGGAGCCGTAATTTATTAAGACCGCGGAGTTATCTCATACCCCGAGACAAAAGTAAGAATCATAGGGCATAAGTCATCCGCGCAATAACACGTAATGTAATTACTCGCCGGTTACAACCTCATCAGCCTCGAAGGGCCTCGGATCCTTGTTTTTTCTTCCTTCCCCGCTCATCCTGGGTCCTAGTTATAATTAAAAGTCGAGAGAAGAGGAAAAGAGAAGAGCTCTTGATTTTCATTTTACAGAGAGTTAACCGGCGTAGTCGGATTTTCATTTCCAGTCTCAGATAAGCGCTCGAACGTCTATATACTGTTCAAGCGGTCCTATTCATCGCTAAAATATCACAATATTTTACCATCCCTAAGATAATTTCAAATCTATTTTTACTAAATTTACTTTCTAAAATCCCTTTCGCGTGATCGGGTTAAAATAAATGAGCATATAAGGAGAAACTGAGATATTCAAGTATATAAAACAAGTTAATTTCGTTTCGTTGAAAATTGTTGCCAATAAAATAAATTAAGTCTTCGTTTTATACGTCAATTACTTTTGGACCTTCTGAATTGACTTAATATTGCTAATTCATTAAAAAAGATACCACACTAATTGAGCACATAACTTCGTAACGTAATTTACAATTACGAATCTAGTGGTTCATTACAAACACAATTTCTTAACAATATAAAGAATGAACTGGAGCTGTTTTATCAGTAACGCACAAATTAAATAATAATTTTCATCAAAATAACGTTCTCTCTTGGACAGTAATAATCTGCAATACAATTAAGCTATAAACAGTGAACCTTCCAATATAAAAGTGATGTTTAGGTATTTATTAAATTATGAGGTGGCCACAAAATAGAAAATGTCGCTATAAACGTTTCACTCATATACTTTACAGGAACAAAATTAGTAATTTATCGGTTATAATTTTAAACTAACTCAATAAATATCATAATAGGAATTCAAATCGATAATAGAATCATATTAAACTACATAATCCGGGATCAGCGTATTATATCTCGGTAAGTGACTTCAAAAATAGTTTAAATAATATCAATCCGTTGATTACAATTCATCGATGATGCTATTGCTTTTACCTCGTCTACCAAATAATGAATTTTCGTATATATATATTACATATAGGATAATCATTCATTGACTTATCGAAACATATCGCGTACTACACCATTTTAACGCAATCTTTCCATAATACCCTGCATTATCCCCCCAATAACATTGAAAAAAAAAAAAATTTCAAACACCGCCCGCAACCAAACTCTGAAAATTATTGATTACACGAGTCCTTTGCTGCGTTATCAATCACTCAGTACGTGCGACTCTTCATTAACATTTAATGTGCCCAAAAGCCACTTGTTGTTACGGCGTGTGTGTGTATATATGTGGGGGGAAGTAGCCGTAAAAAAGCCCTGCACGAGGAAAACGTGATTTTAATGCAACCGATATCCCCCTTACCACCTCACTCACGCCCTCTCTATACTAAAATACAAATTCATTATACTCCGCATCACTATCAGTCACTCATCGATTACACCAACGGGCTGGCGGACGGGCGCGGTAAGCTCTGCACACCCTCTCTCTCTCTCTCTCTCTCTCTCTCTCTCTCCGCAGGCCGAGATCATTTATTAAACAGCTCGACGGCAGCGGCGGTGGTGGCCCCATTCATTTTTTTCAATCCCCGAAAGTGGCCTCTCGAAAAATCCCGCAGTGCAAACTCGCGAGCGCGCGCCCGACGCGTCAATAATTGAACACACCCGAACAGAGAGTGTGCGAGAGAGAACGAGAGAAAAAGAGACAAAGCATGACGAGCGGCGCACCCTATCAACCCCTACCCTTCTTCTAGTCGAAAGAAAAAAAAAATTGAAAAAAAAAAACCTTGCACACGCGTGTATTATATACCATATATATATACCACGTGTATTTGAGAGAACTGAGACTTATGGTGTGTATGTGTGTATGTATATATATGCGTAGCAACAAGAGATATCCATAAGTGAGCGAAAGGGCCGCAAGGGGACAAATCAAATTTTGAAACGCAAAACCTTATATAGAAGCCCGCGGGCCAACTTATATGTGTGTATATCCTATACATATACGCGTATATACGCGTATGCTGCCTGTATACGTATTATATACAGATACACGCTCGCCACGCAACGAGAGTATGTACATTTGATATTTATGACGTTACGAGGACGAGGACGATCTGCTAGCGGAGCGAGCACCCAGGCGATAGCGTGTGTCCCTTAATGAGCTGTGCCGCATATACACATAGAGAGAGAGAGAGCAAGAGCGTGAGTCACCCCCGCACACACACACAGGCATACGCGCACACAATAATATCGCGCGGCTTATACACCCGCTCTCTCTCTCTCTCTCTCTCTCTCCCCCGGGGACACCCGCACACCGCCCGGGCTATCTCCGCGTAGTCTGTGTACACGTACATATATATATATATACGCACACGCATGCTACGACCTCCTTTACCCTCGTCACTTTTTGTTGTACACCAACGCGCCGCGTATATATATCCTTTTTTCCGCAGCTGGTATATATATATTTATAGGTGGCTTGTTAGTCTTCTCTCTCTCTCTCTCTCCTGGTTTTTCACGACACGAGATTTTTCTCATGCCAGGGTTGTGTGTGTGTGTGTGTGTATTCAATTTCGTATGGCGATATTTCAGAAGAGGGGCTTTAAAATCTCGTTTATTTGACGGGGGCTCGATGTCGCGGCTGTATATCGAATCTATACATATATATATATATATAAAAAAACAAATACATACTCTCGATCTCGATAACTACGCCCTTTCGGACAACCGCGAGTGTTTCTCTTTTAACGGTTAATTGACGGTGAAAGCTCAACCCGATGACGAGTGTCCGGTTTCGGGATGTTGTATTTTAATAGGAGGGGATTAGTGCACGGCGCACGAGTGAATGTAAAATTTACAACGTAATGTACGCGTTTTAGCTACGAATGTGTGTGTGTGTGTGTGTGTATAGCGATATCGCGTGGTTAGGCTTGGCTGGTGCGTGGATTATTTTGTTTAGACTGGGGTTGAAAAAAAAAAACTTTTTTTTGACGCAGAGAGTGAATGTCGAGTGGTACTTTGCTGTTCGATTGAATAACAATGTAAAAAGAGGATGTAGTTTGTCGAAGGTCCATAGAGTTGTTTTGATTTGATTTTTTTGCTTTTATTTTATAGACAAAGCAATGATAACAAAAGTAAAAAATATCGTTCGTTTCATAAATGTAAATACTGCCGTAAAAATGTTCATATAGATATAGATATACATGATGTGAAATTTTTAAGTGAGTACATTTATGCTCGAAACTAAAAGCTCATTATAAATGTGCGAATATAATAATATACACTAAAAGCATGGAATGTAGCGCAGAGCGTGAGTTGAAAAATTTCTGTTTTTGAATATAGAGCTAATAGATCAGGCTCTTCTCTCCCTTTTAGCTTAAAAAATAGCGTGAAATTCATCAAATTAGAGAAATATTATTAGTGCTTATTAGCTGCTTTAGCTTGAAATAATCTAATATTTCCCTTGAATAGTCTAAAAAAAATATCATTGATGCTATACTGTAAAAATATAAAACAATGTAAGTGGAAACTTTTAAAAGTATTTTACCGTTTTCATACACGATCTTTTGTAGACTATTAGGAGTATTGATTAGGCGACTTTCCATAAATCTTTTCTTTGTGTATAAATGTATACAGTTTGACTTATGTACTGGGGCGAGGTAGACAGTAATTAGTCCTTTAATTCCAGTTATTAGCCCCTGTAGGCTTATCCCTTTATGCTCCGTTGCGGCCAGTGGGTGAGTAATTGATAAGCGAGCTGCAGTGCCGGTCAATTGCGAGCTAGAGAACCTTGTAAACACCAGTTTTTGAACCTTATTATTAACATCTATTATCTCTGTTGGTAGCCGTACAATTGGCAACGAAAACTGCTTAGTTCATCTTACAACGATACGTAGTTTTTCGAATTAATTCACATGTATATAGAATTTACATTTTTCTAACGATTTTTTTTATTAATTTGTGTTAATATATATACTTTATTAATACTTCAATTAATAAGAAAATATATTCTCATGTACGAAAAAAGCTATTGTCCTTTTAGCTTAACAAATATTACATTTGTTTTTGTACTCAACGTTATATGGTGGTCTTTTCTGTCAACATATACTTCATAATTAAAGCAGTAAATAAAAAAGGGCAATGTTCTACCCACCCTATCATTAAAATAGTCGTAGAAATAGCTCTTTTACTATTATATTTAAAAAAATTCACGCAGAAAATTGTCCTTCTTTGACTTTTACATGATCAAAATTTGTCAACCAAAAATAGGAAAAACTCATATTTTCAGAAGAATTTAGAAAATTAATAATTCATTTTATTATAAATTATAGTAATTTTTGACGAAAATACGAGTCTATCCCTAATTTATAATCAAACATCAAATAATTTTATATTTTATATTTTATGTTTTATTAAAAAAACAACGACAATCCGTGAAATCAACAAACGCACCTCCCCTTGACGTTCAGTAAGTGCAATATACAATAATAAACGACCGTGACGTCGGCATCGTCAACACATCATCCGTACAGTAGCATAAAAAATTCACACCGAATCCTAACAAATCTCCATTCCTCCTTCTCCCCCCTCTCCTTTCTATACTATTGTCACCTTTTCTTGATCATGCCCATACCGACTCTTTGTCAAATTAAGACATCTCACCGCTCGGTCCTTCGCTATAGCAATTCTCTAGTGATATCTCGACTCTTCTCCCCTCTCTCTCTCACCTACTCGTAAAAGCTTTATACAAAGAGGACAGCAAGAGGAACGTACGACGACGAGTACCGCTGCACCTTGCGGAAACTGCGGATGCTACGTTTCCGCTGCTATACGTCGGAGGAGGCGAAGAACACTGCACGCTCTGCGATGGTGTCTCGTCGACATTAAGCGCGAGATATCTGCGTGTACACGTACGCGCGCGTTCTCGCGAGGTGTACGTACCAGCCATAAAGCTACCCACTTCCCTACTCTCTCTCTCGCTCTCTCTCTCTCTCTCTCTCTCTCTCTCTCTACAACGTAGACGACGTTAATGCGTCGGACAGGTTACGACAGTCGCGTGTTACGATTCTCCCTCTCCTCTTCCTCTTGTACCCCATGCAAGAGCAGGTAGAGCACAGGTATAGATGTGCCTGTAAGGATACGTGTACGCAAGCGAGAGCTGGATCCTTGAGGCCTCCCGATCCAATCAGAAGGTAGTGAATTTGATGCCCGCGAGAAGCGTGAGTAGAACGCCCGCGTGCGTTATAAGCCCATCGTACGTAACTATACGCGTGGCGCGTATGAGGCCAAATCTGGCGATTCTACGTGCAAGGATCTGAAACAATGAATATACAATGAACATATAACCTTAATTAAGGCGGAAAAATCAATTATAGCCGACGCGTGAGAGGCTCTATGAAGCAGATACATATATATGTATACGTTTGGTATGTTGTATTGGCTTCGTGACTGAAGACGATTGTCTAAGGATCTGGACGTGTGCGTTCAATTCTCTACCCCAGCCTATACGGACGATCGATTTCGCTGACTAAGTGTGTGTATATTTCGAACGCTCTCGCGACGTGTTAATGACGTTGCTGCTGTCGGCGCGGGGTGAGATAAAAGGCGAGACGGTGATATGGCGAGTTATGTGTATATACGGCGCTTGAAATTTTTATCGATGCCCCGTGTTGTACTGCTAACCGTGCTTTTGGTAGCTATACGAGTACTGTGGGGGTTTATTTTCTTGGGTTTCGCGCTATAATCCGTTGTTTCGTTCATTAATCTACGGCGTTACGGGGTGATAAGGGTTGGGTTATCTTCTACAATGAATGCATTAAAATTTTTAATGATGTGAGCGATATACGTATACAATTAGGTGGATATGAATATTTAATAGGGTGTTTATTGAGATTAGCTTTGTGAAACAAGAATGACGTGACGTGTGATAGAGAGGATGGCATAATGATTATTTAAAAAAATTGATTGTAGAGAATAAGCGATGACAAAGAATGATGCATCACTGCAACATGCTAGGAAGCGTTGCAACTTTTGCCGATACAGTATCGCTCAAAAGTAATTTTTACGGGCAGCATCCATCTCGATGTTTTCAGTAAAATGGACTACGTGATGTGTTTTTACTACTTTAAACTATTTTCTCAACTTCGAAACAAACTTATTACTTTTGCTTCTTGCGTGATGTAAGTTTGCTGTATAGCGTTTGTGACTTGTTCTTCGACGTTTCCGAAGATATACGCCGAAAAAGTCATATTTCTTGATGTTTCGGTTAGAGAGTACTGGAACAAATGGGACAAAGAAATCTTCAATATCTCCCGTATCCATTTGTTATATTTTATTGGATTTTTGCACCACAGTAGTCCGCATTACATTAATTTTTTTCTAATTTAATTGAATTTCTACTTCTTTGTATAGATATAAATTAAATACTTCATGAACGTCAAACATAAAATTCTTTTCAAAGGCAAATTGTATTAAAATTCTCCTTTGATAGTTTTTTTTTTACTTTTCATAAAAAATTTTGCCATTTCTCTCTATAAAACGAATTAAGATCGTTTTGCTGCGATTTTATTCGAATAAAAATTAGTCAACGATTTCAACATTTTCACGAACTTATAATAACGTTAAAAAGAAATTTATCAAGCCACATTCACACATTAATTTTAACCTCTTTATATGATCAATCTATATCTGAATAAAATATATACTTTGCATTCAAATTTTCATTTTTTATACAACCAAGAAGCCATCATGAATGGTTCATTTCCTGCATGAAACATGTGAGTACAGTATAAAGTCGTGGTTCATTAGTCCCAGGCAATCAGAAACGGATAAAACGACACATACGAATGATCGGAATTCATCGAAATACTATATATATATAACCGAACGGCAAAGAAAATGAGAGAACGAGAGAATACGAGAACATTACAATCGATGTAACGGAAAACCGAGACCAGCACGCACGCGGCAAATAGGGGGAGACGAGAACGACGAGAACGATGAGAACGACGAGAACGACGACGACTACGTCGAATTTCTATATAACGCACTTCATTAGCGGATCGCCGACGATGAAGATTCTCATTGGCATTACACTCGATTCGCCCCCGAGACCCGATAATCACCGATCCATCGAACGAACGTAACGAAGTTTCATTGCCCACCTGTTTCTTCGATACCCCGCACCCTATATACCGTCACCCCATCGTCCGTTCGTTCGTTCGCCCGTAAAGATATTTGCCGGAATTAACCCGATTACGAGCTTTCTTGCCTATGTATATGTATGTGTGTATACTTCGAACACGTATCTGGTGTATTTTACACGCAGCGCATGAAATAAACTTTGTGAATGGTTCAAGTGTTTCCTCGTCGTTTATTAATAATAAAAAATTACTGAATATTAAGAATATTTTTGGATTTTTTCGAAAAAATTTTAACCAAAATTTTGAGATGAAATATTTAATGAAAGCTTGTTATATCTCAGCCAGCCGTGAAAAAAAATATAATTTAAATTTAATTTAAAATCCAATTTAGAGATGAATTTTTATCCCAAACTTTAATTAAACCAAGGTAAAAGAAAAACATTCGTCCAAGCCTTTCATCGTGCTAATAACGCAAAACGTCACGTTTTCACTATAACGAAACTGAATGATCGATCGGAACTTATTCTACAGGCCCAACGATTTGCAATTTTTAAAAAAAATAATCACTCTACAGATCGTAACACTCGAGACGACATTGCGCGAGAAACACAGCTTTCGCTCACGCTGTGCTTGCCAGCATTAAATTGCAAATTAAAGAAGCACTTGATCGGCGCCAAATCACCCGCTCGCTCGAATTCAGAAACATCGCTCTTCCCCGCACTTACCATAATTATCGAGACAGGATTGCGCTAGCCAAACATTGAATTCCCAGTGAACGCGATTCGAAATTAACGAGTTTTCGCGCTTCTCCTTCTCTCTCACTCGCTCAATCGTTCTTCTTCGTTTTTCCATCGTAATTCGAGAGAAATCCCTCTGCGCAATCAACGCCGTAAGCGGTAGCTGTATACACGAGTTGAAGCGTAACGGAAACGAGATCGCGTTTATATAAACACGTGCGCGTTTTACACGTTGAAATAAACCGACAAATCGAACGTGGAAAAAAGTTTTACTCGAAACTATGTTTTATCGAGCAATAGTACAAAACGACGAGGTATAATGCTTTGTATGGAACTATAGAGGTAGATGTACACAGAGAGAGAGAGAGAGCTGAAAGCAGAAGACAGGCGTAGAAACGAGGAAAGGAATAGCCAGTGTGTGCAGGAAACGAGCACGTAATTGTGGGCAGCGCGCGAGAAATCGTGTATAGAGCCTCAGTATAGCGAAGGCTCAGCCCCTTTGCTAGAAGCGACGGAGCGCAGCCGGATGTAAAGTGCAGACAGGTAAATTCAGTTCCCTCTCTCTCTCTCTCTCGCTCTCTCTCTCTTGCCCAGCTTCCAATTCGCGCTGCACGCTCTCCTCCCTCGAGTATCACCTCTCTACCTCTCCGCCTGCTTCACCCTCACCGCAGCGAATCGAAGCTCTTCGCCGCGAAAATAGAGAGGGAGAGAGAGAGAGAGGAAGGTTTAAGGGGGCCGCACGTAATAGAGCTTCATTAAGCTGGTGCGCGAGCATACTCCCTCTCGCTCTCTTTCATTGAGTCATGCGCGTATTTACCGAAAGAGAGAGAGAGAGAGAGAGAGAGAGAGAGAGAGAGAGAGGAAGGTGTGCACGTAGAATCGCACCCTCGGTTTTACGCTCGCGCCCGAGTGAGAAGGTTGGACTCATTAAATTCATCAAAGGCGAGATTACGCGGGCGATGCGTCAGACGGAAGCTCGCGCGTCTGTAACTCTTTGCTTTTGGCGAACGAGAGAGAGAGAGAGAGAGAGAGAGAGGAGAGAGAAACGAGGAGCGTTGCGTTGCGTTACGGGTTTTTGGTTATTATTCACTACGAGTCTGTGTATATGTGGATAGGTCGTGAGTGCAGAGAAGAGATGAATGGAGAGGAAGAGGATTCGTTGGGATAATAACGGAGTGTCTTTCGTGTTGACTTGATGTTTCGCGCTGAAAGTTGAATAATAATGCAATTAATTAGGGTATATTATGTATATATAAAACATCTATCCTAATAGTGTATATATGTATATATATACACATACACACACACATATATATTACTTAAATTACTGTTTACCTTTTCATCAAAATAATCATTTAACGAAAAAAAATGCCAATTTTCATGGATGTAGCCAAGACACTATCGTTTATTTACTTTATTACTCTATTTTCAGATGTACTCTTCACTGCGAAATTCGGTATAAATGAAATGACTCAAGTGAAAATTTTCCTCAAGCCAATACTTTTATAGAACCCAGGCGTATAAATCAAATTAAAATTATCTATATCCTATTTACTTGACCGGGCAATTACTCCTTGGAACCGGCAATTAATACATGATCTATATATACTCACACGTGCTACATCAGAACCACTTTAATGAGAATTAATGGTAACCCAGATTAAAATTTACCGCGATATACCCTATAATTCCACTCTCTCTCTCTCTCTTCATCACACACTGTAAGAAGCTCACACCAAACAATTGCTCTCACCATTTGCGTCTTTCCTATACCCATACCCGATCGCACATATATAATACACTATAGTAGCAGAGCCTTTGGTGATTAGCACTTAGAGATTACCCAAACGTGCACGCACGCGTCTCTTGCGTATACACACACACCAACAGATCACCACGTATAGAGAATTTATGAGACATTCGGGCTAGTACTCCCCTTACGTTACACATATATCCCTTCCCCCTTTTTGCAGACACACACACGAGGTTTTCGGCGCAAAGCGTCAAATAATGACGCGGCGTGTATGCTATATATACGAGGGAGGCCCCCCACCGAAGAGCGGCTACGGAGACTTTTATATCGTGCGCGCGTGGTACGCTCGCAAAGTCACGCGCAGCTGGTATATATATATATATATATATATATATATATATATACCTATATATAAATATCTATACACGTTATTTGCGGGAACTCAACCCCTAGTCTGCTCAGAGTTTGGCCAAGTGACTAAAG
>JAYJLV010048779.1:0-20577 GCA_036873485.1 Torymus texanus
AACAGGAAATCTTCTCCTCTGCTGGATTACTGTTATTGTAATGTAAATTGTAATGTAAATTTTAATTTTGTAATTTTTATGTACTTTTACTCTGGAATAAATAATAATAAATAATAATAATAATTCCAAAATTTAGTAATTTAAATTTTGCCATCCATCATAATCAAAATTCATTAAGAATTTCATGAAGCCCTGTAATTTAAGTTGTGGATAAGATAATAGTCATACACAAGTTGGATTTTTTTAAAGTTTCTTATTGATTCAATAATTAATTAATACATAAGTAATATCACAGACGTAAAGAGATTATCTTATAATGATGATTGTCACTTGTTGGTCCACTGCATACTTGAAGAGTTAATCAAAAGTTACATTATCTTACTGTTAGAGAGAATTAAATAGCTCGTAACTTACAGATAAAAATACGCAATACAATGGGGATAAAAGAATTCTATAGGTACAGAGCAAAGTATACATATGGATATTTTTCTACAATGTTTGCAAGTTGGCCCTATAGTGGCTAAATGAATGAAATTTTAAGACAAAATCAGCGTATACGACAAACTACATGAAAATGACAATGAAAAAAAAGAGAACGAACGCGTCGATGAAACTGAACACAAGATAAATAATATAAGTAGCGCTTAGGGATCGCGCTTTTCGTCATTACACAAAATGTAATTACTGAATTAACGTACTGCACGTCTTTCCCCGACGGCGATGCAATACATCCTAGATTGAACTAGCAGCGTTTGACATTAACTACGAAAGTCGACTCGCTTAAAGATGTAGGATGAGAATTGATGATATGTCTAGCAAATGACGGGCAGGAGCCAAGCTGCGAGCGATTCGAGCAGTCTTTTTTTTGGAGGGACTTTGATTCGATGAACGTTGGCAAGTGTGAGGCGCGCCGAGTCGCTCGGCTCAACAGCTCTGGTCCTAGTTGTATTTACCTTTGTTTCTCACTGAAAGAAAAAATTAAATATGTTAGTTAAGCTGCATTTGAAGTAGAAAAAAAAAATAGCAAAAAATTTTTTAGGGGTACATTATCAACACGATTTCTGCCTTACCGATCTCACTTTTACCAACAAATAACAATATGTAGCAATTCTTTAAAATTTCTAAATTGTACTGATAAAATAGATAGAAAAAATTCTTAATAACCAAACAAAGATATTTCTTTTGTTTTTAAAGTTCAATAATCAACTGACGTTATCGGTAAAGTAGAATCGATGTAAATATTACGGGAGTTGAACACGAACGATTGCTATATACCGACTTACAAAAACTTACGCATTTTTTCTTACAAAATCGAAATATCATCGTTACTCGCGAGAAATTACATTCTCATCCTGTGTAGAGTTTCAAATCACTAAAACGCAATTAAAAGGATTGAGAAAAACCCAAAATTGTATTGAAATATAACGAAACGCACGCGCGCGACCGACGGCACAGACACCTGTGCAATGGTTCCGACATCCCCTTACGTAAACATTACCATAGATTCATAACGGAGGGCAATGACATACCGATTCCGCATCTATCGTAATCAAATCCATTATACATTCAAAAAAAATTCACGTAACCATTTCGTGCCAACCGACAAAAACTTCCCCTCTTTCCCCCCTTCCTTTTTTTTCAGAAAATCCTTGAAACCGCAATAACCAGCTATACAACGCGTATACACACATATATATACTTACTCTCCATGTAAAGCACACCAACAAGTAGTCCCAGCATGAACAGGAAGCTCGTCGTGCATACGAGCACGGTCAGCTGATTCCTCGCGCACCACGATTTCCTGGCAACGTTACTCGGTCTACCCAAACCGTTGACAACAGTGAAATGCGTGCTACTAGCCACTGATGCCGTGTCAGGATCTTTAGGTGCTGTAACTCGTGGTGGATGCATGGCCGCGAGGTTTGCTAGATTCGCTGCTGTTAGCAGTAGAGTACCGGAGGTCACGCTCTCGCTTGAGCCCTGGGACGAGGTCGAGCCACGGGAGGGCGCCTCGGGTGGCTGCTTCCACGTGCCACCGCCGTCGCAACTCTTGCCGTCGCTGCTACTACTGCCGCGTGGTGCTACCACAAACGATGGCCGTGGGATGTGCCAGGATGGTAACTGCCTTGCGTTGGCACTCTAAAAACAAGAAAAATACAAAGACATTAGTATAAAAAACATGAGTTAAATTACATAGCTAAATTATTGTATACAGTGTAAGGGCGGAGGGGGGGGGCAGCAGCATCAGAGCAAGAGAGTAGTACCGAAAAACCGCTAATTGTATAGTATTTTGGGGAAAAAGAAGTGGGGGGGCTGTGACCCCCTTTCGCGAAAGCTTCTCGAACAGCGCTGTGTTGCTGCTGCTGCTGCTGCGTATTGCTGTTAATACTACTTCTGCTGCTGCTGCTGCTGCAGCGGCTTTCACATTTTCGCGAGACGCGGAGAGTTGCCGAACTTGACAGTCGCCAGAGAAATTCTACTAGCAATATAAGCGAGTATATAGCGAGAGAGACGCAGAGATTGCGCGTTCGCGCGACGGGGACGTGTTGCGTCACACGCGTGTATACACACACATACATACATATATATATATACACATATAGCCAGCGGCGGGAGCATTGCAATCGGGAAAGTGCCGAGAGAGGGATATAACCGGCAAGGTCGAAGAAAGGTGCGCGAACTCGTGACCACTTCGCACTTTTTTTTTGTTGTTTTTATATCGTTCGTGAAAAAAAGAAAAAAAATATCCGTTTTTTACTCTTTATTTTAGCTTCCAAAGGATATATTGATGAACGTGTTTGTCTAAAAGTTGAATAAATTATATATTATATGCTGTAGTGCTGCTGCTGCTGTTGCTGTTGCTGCAGCACACAGACACATACATATCGCGAGAGAGAAGCAGGCGCGACCGTTGAGGAATTTCAACCTCGTCATAATAATCGTCGGAATATATATATCTGACTCAGCTGTGTGTGCTGCTGTGCTCATCCTGCGTGAGTGAGTGAGTCGAACGCGTTCAAGAGTGAGTGAGAAAGAGAGAGAGAGAGAGAGAGAGAGAGAGAGACCTTCTCTAGGTCGTTCGAAGGCAGCCAACCAACCAGCCGGTGAGCGCGCGCGATTTGCATTTTTACGAGATTGATGGCGCTTGTGGTTTATAAGGCGCCGCAAAAAATCCGTGCGTATTTTTATATATACATATACACGTATGTACGAATACATGTATATATGTATATATAGATATATACGATTAGTCGACGCGCGTGCGTGCGCGCCGGCGCGATGCGTATATTTTTCGGTCCGGTCACGCGGAAAGATTAATTTTCCGCTACATGTACACGCAGCAGCAGCAGGAGCAGCAAGCAAGCAGCTGTATAGCGGCAATTAGCAGAGTATGGTTATATGATAGCGCTTCTATTTTCATACCTTTTTTGGTAGATAACACCTTGGGGTCCGACGACGACGACTATACAACGACGTTATACTTGCTTTATCGTATATAGCATTTATTAAACAACACGTCATCCCGCAAGCTTATATAGAATTTGTCGTAATTATGTACACGCGGTGGATAAGACGCGTGCATTTTACGGAATTAGTTTTTTTTTTCTTTTTTTTCTTTTTTTCGATGTCGTTAAAGGTATAAGTAGCCGAAAAAAATTAATGACGCATGCGGTCGCTACTGTTGCTACTGTTTCTGCTACTGTTGTTGTTAACGTGCGTGTGTACGTGACGATGTGTGTGACGATTTTTTTTTTTAAACGTCATTTTCGTTTCGTATATATATACATACAGTGGAAATTGTGTTATTGTCAATCGTATATAGCGAATAGGGGAGAGAGAAAAATGTTAAGACATGAGATTACTCATAAAGGATATAGTACACGTAAAAGGGAGAGTAATTAAGTGACAATTAATTAGAACCTTTGGATAGTTTAATTAGTATAGATATATATGTATATGGGCGTGAGAGAGAGAGGACAAAATATTTATCTTCGCCTTGTTCATTTTCGTTCTTTCTTTTTGAAGATGCGCACACATACACATACATAACATTCCACTGTTTATTTATACATTCATCGGCTCACCCGGTGGTATTCCGAGGTGAAGGAAAAAATTATGTAAAAAAATTTGGCGAAAATAGAAAGAGAGAGAGAGAGAGATACGGTCAAAGAGAAGAGCTGATGCAGCAGCAGAAAGCATCACCGTGACTTCTGAAATTCAGTGCCGAAAAAAAATGCCGATAAGAAAAAGAAAACACTGACTCCTGCATAAACAACATGTAGCAACCGCACGACGCTCGATCGTATATATTCACGAACTGTGCACACGAACATTCTTCAACAAATTCTCTCCTTTGTCTCTTTCTTTATCTCTCTCTTCTCATGCCCAACCTTATATATATATTGCACACATTCTCTTTGCTCCGCTAACAAAGCCATTTTCAACTATATACCTATATACTACTACATCAAGCGTTCGCGTTCGTGCCCTTTGTGCAAGTCCTTCTCCTTCTTCTTCTCCTTCTTATATTCTACCAGTCTCGCGCTTCGGTATATACATACAGAGCAGATGAGAATCCGCGGTGCGTTGAACCTCATTGCATATTCATGAAGAAGATTCGCAAAATAGAAGAGTTAGAGGAAACGACGGCGAAGAAGAAGAAGAAGGAGGGAGAAGAAACGAGATAAGAGAAGAATAAAAAGGAGTAAAACGCTGCGGTTCGGTCTTGCGTTCACCTCTCTGTACGCATAGCGTACAAGCAAGCTATGTTATTGTACGCTGAAGGGGGTGAAGAAGAAGAAGAAGAAGAAGAAGAAGAAGAAGAAGAAGAAGAAGAAGAAAGAAGAAAAAGAAGAAGCAGCATCAGTAGTAGTAGTATAGCGACGACACCGAGCACATTGGGAATTCCCCGAGTTTGTGCGCTAGTAGGTGTAGTAGTATATAGGTATATATATATATAAATGACTATCGCGAAACTGGTTTGCCAGACGCCCATATATATATATATATATATACAGTCATATACACACGACTGCTACCACCAACGCGACAGAGCGAATGGTTTTATAAAAATTTCTTTGCGGAAAACCACTTGATTTTTCTGTATGTATACACAGCCAAGATATTAACGCGTATATAGCAAATGTACCTATAACAACCGTCTCGTCTCGTCGCGCCTGTGTTTCTCTCTCCTCTTACCACCCGTAGCTGCTTACTCCTCTCCCTTTCCTTTTTCTTTTCGCCAATTCTCGAAAGTATATATAATATTATTATCATTATCATTATTATATTCCTTTATATATATATATATGTATATATAGTCCAATCGGGTACACACGCGGTTTCTTATGACACCCAAGGTGCGAATTGTGAAGCGCACACCTTTTTTTATTTCTTTTTAAAAAAATTCTCTCCTCCCCCCTCCTATCCTCCCTCCCTTCTCCTTTTACCACGATCGCGAATCTGACAGCTCCGATCTCTCCCGTGCCGTTCGTCGTCGTCGTCGTCGTATAGTCGTCGCCACCGCACTCTCTCCCCTTCTCCCTCTCTCTCTCTCTCTCCCTCGTTCCCTCCTTGCAGGTGGGTTCGCGCAGTTATTATACTATATACTATACCTACACATACTCTCACCGAGATCGGAATCTTTCATATATATATAGCGAATTGTTATTATTATTATTATGAATATATATATATCGACAAAAGATGACATGCCAAACTCAAGGCTAAAAAAAATTTTTACAACCCCCCTTTCTTTGTATATATACTTGTCCATACTCGACAATAAATCCTATACACTATCTATATACATATATATTAAGAAAATTTCGCGCAGCTAAACCAAGCAAAGTAAAAAGCAGGTATGCGTGCTGTTGTGTAGTAGGTATAATGGAGATCGGCAGTGAGAGATACACGCGCCAGGCGCTCACTCGTTCGTTCTCACTGCTGCTTGGTTTGTTGGTGAGGCGAATGCGCCAACCAACCAACCAACCAGCCAGCCAGCCAGCCAGCCAGCAGCGATTGTTCTTACGCAAGAGGCACTTACATCGAGGGCGGCCTCGTCCTGTCCGTGTACCGGGACCTCTTCCACGGTGATCTTCACATCGGCTATGTTGCTATTGCTATTGATACTGTTACTGCCACTCTGCACCATCGTTGAATATATATCTCTCTCTCGATAATTTCGTTTATGATTAATACTAATAATAATCAGCAGTCCAGTGTATATGTATATATATACGTTCTTCTTCACGTTCTCCTCTGTGTATATATATATATGCGCGCACTATTACTTGTTGCTCCTCCTCTCCTTGGCACTTTATGTATATGTGTAGGTATATATTTCTCGCAACACCACACACACACACACACACTCACACTCTTTCTCCAAATACGAAAAGAACGTATATCTGTAATGCTATACTACTATACCAGCAGTAGTAGTAGTAGTTGAAGAAGGGGGAGATGAAACCTCAGGCAATATACTACGTGAGTGCGTATGCGTTACTGTATGTGTGTGTATGTATATATATATATATATGTGTATATATATATATGTGAATGTGCGGCGAACGAACTGTTACGAACGAACGAACGAACGGAACGCGCGCGCGATATTTTATATGTGCAGTGAGAGCCTGCTGCTGTTGGACTGGCCCCGCTGCCGGTCACGTTCAGCTTTTATATCCTCGGCTCTCCCACCTTCTTCTTGGTAACCTGTGTGTGCGGTGCGCTTATACTGTGCTCCTCTCTCTCTCTCTCTCTACCTCTGGTGTGTAAGTAAGTACCGGCTGTCGCGAGACGAACACCGGTGGTGTGTATATGTGTGTATATATGTATGTATATAAGAAGGGGCCGCATGTGAGTGTAGCGCAGCGCAACGCAGCATCCTCGACGAGACGCGCATTGATGATTTTTTTTTCTTTTTTTTTTTGTGAGATGTCTATAATTCTATATACAACGCCCTCGTATTATTGGATAGTCGGGGCTCGTCTTGGTAGGTGTGTACCCACAGCTTTTTTTTGTGAGATTCCGCGAATGTGTATATATATATATATAGGTTGGTATAGATCGTTAGCTGCACTGGTGGTGCAAGTTTTTTTTTGTTTTGTTATAAGTGTGGCTGTGTGTGTGTGTGGGTATAAAATTGTAAGATTGTACACGAGGTAAAGTCGTGGATGGAGATATAGATGCATGGGTAAGTAGTATTAAGTGTAGGAGAGTTGTGTGAAAATGGATTATAGTCTCGTGAATGTTATTGTAATTTGGGGAATAATTTTTGACTATTATACTTTGACTATTATTTTACTAGTTTATAATTATATTTATAAAAATTCTTTATATTAATAATAATTGGAGCAATTTGAATGAAAAGGAAAGCCTTTTATAGACATTTACATGGTACAAAGCAAAATTTTTTATTTATAGAAACTTTACTTTTTCCTTATAGTGAATTAATGGAGTCTGAAGTTTGCAACGTTGTAGTGTAACGAAATTAATATTAATTTTTCATGTTCATCGTTTTATAGTATCAAAAAAACTTTTTAACAAAGATTTTAGATAAAATTTCCATTGCTTAATATAACTTTAATTAATTCTAGAAAAATTGTTTCATTACACTCTAACGATGCAAACTTCAAACCCATGTGAGTTGTGACACACTCGTCATTTCGAATTTTTACCTTCCAAATATCATTATCGTGGTAAATTTTTGTTTTTAAAATATTAATTTACACAACTAGTAAAACAATTTAGCACAATAGTAGTTAAAAAAGCGTACACTAAATTTTCTTATAAAAAAAATTGACACCAAAATTGTTCTCCGTACCCAAACCCACTACTATACCAATTTTCTACTCCAAAATTCATCTTCGCTCGCTTGTCTCTAATATACAAAGGTAAAAAGAGATATTTTGTCGAAACGTTCTATGCCTCTTTGGTGATGTAAATCTCTCACTCCTCTTCAATGTCTCACATGCGCAATTTTTTCTTTCTCTCTCTCTTCCATATAGACACTTGCCCCACGCACAACGACGACGACGACGATGTTTAGTATCTCCGTGCGCAAACATTGCATGCTCGCAGCACTCGCACGCGGTTCTCTTATACTTGAAAACCCCGCAGGCGCCTGTCGCCGTAAGCACGCCGAAATTTTCTATTGTGACAGAGAACGCGTGTATGAAACGCGAATTACTTTTTGACTTTATAACGGTATTCCTTGATACTATATTACACGTATATATTATATATACATATAAGTACTACATCACGAATTATAATATGTATATATAAGTGCGATGCTATATAGCAATAGAATTGCCAATGGAAGAGACAGAGAAAGAAAGAGATATCTATAAGGTCAAATAGTAAAACGTAACGAGTTTTAGCGAGGCGATATCACGTGGATTATATTGAGCGCTGCCGCGCTGTGCTGCTAATTTGCATTCATTTTTTTTCTATACCTTACTCAGTCTCGCTCAATGTCTGATAACAGCGTATAATTTTTTTGTCATAGAACGTCGTGTGTGTGTGTGTGTATATATATATATATATATACACACACACACACACACACATCTTTTCATGGCAATGCAACGCTGTAATTATTATCGGCTTGGTTTTGTATAAGTGTGCGATTAGCATCGCTGATCATTGTGAAGTTTTTAAAGACGCTCGTTATATACACATACACACACCGATTCGTTCATCTATATGAGTATATATATATATATATATAGTTATGTACATCGAAATGTAATTAATATTGTCTAGCGTTGAGATTGGGACGGTACAAGAGAGTTTAGCAACACATCGCCCAAGGGACCTTAGATAATCTAGAAAACTTAGAAAAATTTAATGTTTTATCAGGAACTACGCGATAATAAAATAACGCACGTGACAATTATCATTACAAGGAACATAATTGACGTCAAAACTGCATTCGTATATACATATATATTCAGTATACAAAAAAAAGTGACATTGTATCTCGTTCCTAATTATCCCCACGTGATATATTCATAAAGCCGCAACCGATGTATATCTTATAACGAACGACAAGAGAATCCGCAAGCTCCCAACATATATAAAGAGAAAAGAACCGAAAAGAAAGAAAAAAAAAACCGTAACACACGCACGTATCTCTCTCTCTCTCTCTCGTTCTCAAGTACTTTGCAAACGTCACCATACCACCACTACCACTCCTTCTTAGTGAATTACATCTCGTGAATTTTTCAGACTTATATACCTTCAGGCTATCAAACACAGTACCGTGCGCACCGCTATATAAAAACCGTTGCGATTGTATCGTATCGAGAGAGAGAGAGAGAGAGAGAGACACAGAATCACACATACATACATATACTAAAAGAAAAAAAAATGCGAAACTTCCTTCCTCGCTTGCTTATATACTCTTACAGAGATTCAGAAGTAGTATATACCAGAGTAGCAAACTGGCGAGGTCGCGGCCGTTGCTGCTGCTGCTGCTGCTGCTGCCTCACAGAAAACGGCATCTGCGCGCGTGTTGAGAGACTATGAGAGAATAACGCGTGCGCAATGACGTACACGTATAGTAGCAATAGCAGCAGCAGCATTACACGCGCAGTGCTAATGATCTTCAGCGGTTCTCTCGCGTATAGTATAGTTGTATATAGATATACATATACATTCTTTATGTGTGTATGTATATATGCTTCAAGGCGACGACGACGACGATGTGTGAGAGAGAGAGAGAGAGAGAAAAAGCATATCTATGAGTACATAGAAGTATATAGTCACGCATGCATATATATATATATATATATATATATATATACACACACACACACACACACCTCTCCTTTTGTCCAATTATCTCATATGCAGTAGGTGTAGATGTGTATATATATATGTATGTTGAAGGCGCGACATTCCACCTCGATTGGTTATTGGTTGTCGCCGGGTTTCGTTTTTTTTTGTTTGCTGCTACTGCTGCCGGTATTTTTTTGTTTGTTTTTTTTGTCATAATCCGTCGGTTAACTATTATAGAGGATGAAGGAGTGTATAGGTGCAGAAACAAAGAGGAATTTTTGCGGTAATGAGGTATATAGTATGGAATGAGGGAGTTTTTTTTTTTTGGGGATGGCCAATATATGCGTGCGTGTTTTTAGATATTCGGCACGAGGAATAATTTAAGAAACTAGTTTATAAGTGTAACATCGGCGCCGTCTGTCTGTATATATACGTGGGTGGGGCGGTATATTATACGTTGGAATGCCAATTTTTTTTTCTTAGGTGGAAATCCCCGTCGGAGATATATATATTCTGACGTTATTACGAGCGTGTTGCGGAAAGACGTTTTTTTATGAAGTGTACAGTTGTATAACTGAATATTTTTAATAACCTAAACGAATTTACTATAATTGAAAAAAAAACTTATATTTTCTAATAATTTAGCTAAAACTTAAAAATTATACGTAACTACCGAAAAATCTTCTATTTATCCTCTCTGAACTGTTGATTGATTTATACACCACGATCTATGCATCATCCGATACTACTCACACACTTCGCACCAATAAAAGAAATTTATACCTTTTTTTTCTCCATTCTTTGAACTTCCACACGCGTCATGTCTATTCCCAAAAACCCTCGTTCACCACAATATATCCTATACCTATTTTTCTAAAAAATCATCATCCAAATCCCTCCTGTAACACCTGTCACCTATCCACACCTGTATACAAACAAAGGGCTGACGACCACGGGACTTTATAAGTGCAAAAAAAAAAAGAGTCACTGTGACGTCGTCGTCTTTGGATGCTGCATGAAATAAAGCGAAATATTTGGGAACACTCATACACATAAATACATCACAGTTGTATATATTATACACATGTATATATATAGATGTGTGTGTGTGTGTGTGTGCGTTCGAAGCGCGAGTCAAGTATCTCTCTTTTGCGGCAAGGTCGCGATACTTTCAACAAGCTTCCTCATACGTCAGTGTATATCCAGTAATCTAGATACACATACTTACAAACACACACACATACATGTTATACGCGTGGCACATGTGCGTCCGAACGCGCGCGCGAGAATGCGTGAACAACCTGTACGTCTCTCTCTTCACTCAATGAGCCATCAAATTATATTCGTTTCCTATATCTCGAGCAAGGACAAAAGGGATTGGCTCTCTGTGGTTATATAGATATATATATGTGTGTGCACGGGACTGACGCCGGCGCGACGTGCGCGCATTGTGTGGTTTTTAATGCGTCCGCGCGCGCACACGCGCATAAAAGATATTATCGATATACGTCATCGTATAAGATCTCCTTTTTTTCTTCTCTCTCTCTCTCTCTCTCTCGCTCTCTCTCTCTGCGGTGTTTTTTATATTGGCTTGGTCATTTCTTTCTTTCTTCTCACTTTGCAATTCTTTTGGTATATGTACTGGCCGGCCCTTTCGCGTGAGAGACAGTTATCCGTCTTGTAGCGTGCGTATTAAACGCACTTGCTTTTAAAGCGGTGCGGTTATTTTTCTTCTCTTCTCCATTCTTTTTTTGTTTTTTTTTTGTTCGTTTATAAAGTACGTTGCTGACGTTAATGGTAGCGGATTTCGGAGCAAGGTGCGTCGAACAATGAATTTTTATAAAATTTATGTCCTGGTTGTCGAATATATATAGGGTTAAGAAAATTTGGTTCGTGTTTAGGAATGATTAGATACACGGGTAATGATGTGTAAAGAATGTTTTTTTTTTTTTTTTTAATTTCTCAATTTATTATATTGTTATAGTTATAGCGGTATGTAACAATTAATCACAGTTAACCAAGTGTTAAGATGTCTATTATTTATAATAATATGTCTTGCTCTACTTCCGTGAGTGTGAAGTATTATAAAGTAGTTCACATACCTACCGGCTGAAAGTTTCAAACATTGTTAAAATCCTTTAGAAACTTTTTTTTTTTTTAACGGCCTTTTATTTCAACGAACGCGCAAGAAACGAGGAAAATTATTTTATAATTGTGTTTTTTTTTCTTGCTCTCTAACGAAGGCATTATTTACTTTTACACGCTTAAATAATTGGAACGAAAATTGCCTTCGTTGCAAAAAGGACATTTAAATATTTTATATTATCAATAAAAAGTGTGTGCGAACATCTAAATTGTCGTAAAATCTGTAATTCAAAGTTGCACGTACTCTTTATTATTATTATATAGGTTGTATAAAACCGTTTCATTTTTTGTTTCGGAGCGTAAAAATTTTATCGTACACCCTTCAAATCAATTATATACCGATTGCAGGTCGTCGATATATTCTTTTATTACCTAGTTATAAAGGATAATTTTTCCTGCATATATATATATATATATATATATATATATATAAAAGTTTAACCATATTATACCCGCTTTTATATAATTATTATTCACGGCAATTAGAAAAAAATTTATTGCAAATTGTAAATTTTGCATCTCCTCACAAAGAAAAATCGGGCACGCGCGCGGCTCCTGTAATATCTATCTAAATGCAAAGTCTAATTCATGTAGCATAAATTTTTCTCGATGATGATTTTCCTTACGTATTACATACATACATATATATACACACACATAAATGCTATCCGATGATATAAAGATAAATGGAAATAGCAGGCTACGCGGCGCGTTTGCCACGCATCGATAATTTTGCAATGGAAATTCTGCGCTCTTTACGAAACTTTGCGGATTCATTCGCTTCATTGAATTTCATGGAGAGTGAGTGAGAGACAGAGAAAAAAAAAACGAAAACACGTGCATTAGGATAGTAAAAAAAAAAAATGGTATAGAGGTGTGTCATTATATGCAGTAGGTGTGTTACCTATACGCGCACGCGCACTTTGTACAGAAGTTGGCCGAAGCGAGCCAAAGGAGGAGGAGGCCTTCAAAATTTGCATTATAATTTTCTTACGTAAATGTACCATGAACAGCAATATCATTAAATTCAATTTTCCATTTGATACGATACGATTATATGTCATGCCCCACGCGTGCAAACGCGATTTCAGCGCGTGTAAAATGTATAATATCCGTGATGCTTATTCAGTCGGTTTCGTTTAATGTGACATTTTAATTGGCAGTGCATAAAGTTTTCGATTTGATGAAGAAAGGAAAAAAAACTGATTTGCCTTTTTAAATATGTAATAGATAAACGAAAAAAATTATTATAGCCTACATCGTGCGATATATCGTTCTTGTAATCGTTCTTTAAATCTTTTTAAATGATTGGATGCGGTTGTATAAAGGATATACACTCCCTCGTCGTATATTAAAAAAAAAATTAGACATTATTATGATAACCGGGTTTTTCCGAAGACGTTGGAACCATCAATCTTACACTTATCGATGATTACGAGCATTATATATCAACACATTCTTTTTACCGATGACTGAAAATATCCGTTATACCCTCATATAATTCAACTTATTAATAGACGGCGCCTTTTTTATTCTTATATACGACTAAAACCCAAATTCGTGTGTGTATATATATATATACACGCTTCATCATAGGGCGCATTAAACGAATGTAAATTAGTCTGTATATATACACACATACCGTTACAAAAAAACCATACCATCAGCACACCAATACAAGCGCGAACAACACAAAGCCGTAGAATAGAGAATTAAGACTATTAAAAGATAGGCATTCTTTTATATATATATATACACATACATACATCTCAGTCTTGGAAATCCCGAAAATCCGGTTCTGTCATCTTACCGGCGTTCTGTGCATGTGTATGTGTGTGTGCTCTCGCGTATAGGTTCGCAGACTCCCAAGATCAAGGACGTGCGCATATATGCGCGGGCATGACGTGTGATGCATGCCGGATCGGATTCTTTTCTTTTTTTTTTTTTTTGTGCTCGACGCACGCTACAGTTTGTTTTACATTCCGCATTGTTAGCTAGTTGGATTATACACAACGCTGATATATAAAAATCGTTAATTTCTAATTAAATTCGTAGAAGAAGTAGTGATGATGATGATGGTGATGATGATGATGCATGCATACATACTCTATTGTGTGATGTACTTTTCAAGTCTTTGTTGTATATACGAATGACGTGTATGTAAGTTCGAACGTTGAATGGTTATTGATCAAATGTATATTTGTATCCTGATGCGAGTGGAAAATCATGTGAAAAACACTTTTTTAATAGGGGGTTCTTAGAAACTGTACGTTTAGGTGTATATACTTGATTTAGTATTCAATTTTTAGTGTGTGGGTTTTTTTTTCTCTTTTGGGCATGCGGAAGATTAAATTTTTGAGTATATTACCGCTACTTTTGAATTCGAATAGTTCTGTGGTATACTGTCAGGTGAAAAAAAGACGTGTAATAGTTATAAAGCTAACGTATAATTTGCTTGGATAATTTGCTCGTTTTATGAGATGAGGAAGGCTGTCGACCCTGTTATCTTCTAAATTCATCGAAATAGGAACGTTCCAGAACAATTCCAAATCTTGAAAAAACACTTTTTTTAGTCTACTTCGAAGAAGATTCGTTTTTTTTTCAAAAAAGTTTTAGCTCCTTAAAATCGTACAAAAGTAGCTGTTATTTCAATTAACTGTCTTTTTTTTCTTCTAATTAGTTATTACAAACTTTAATAACCCAGAATGCCAAATTGACTACCACCAACAAATTGATATGAGCTAAAATCATACATCTTTTACCATATTCTAATATATTTCAAACTATCCCATCCCAACCACTTCTACAATTGCATACCATCGCGTTTGAATATCCACCTTTAAATCCTCTCATATATCCCATGAGACTGTATTCTTACCACTGACACATTCATTTTCTCTCCGCACTGCTAAAAAGATTCTTCCAAATTGGTATATGCAAAGCCATTTACAAATAAACGTGTATAATTTTTTTTTCTCCTCTTCTCCTCTTTTCCTCTCCCATCCACAATTGGCTAAAACAACTCAATCTCGTGTATATGCAACCGCTCTATGTTTTAGTGTTTTAGATCTGAAAGTGCGTGCGGCGTTTTGTTTTGTCCGAAGCAAAAGTTATATGGTACTTGTGGCTACCACAGTATACTATACGTATATACGCAGAATGGCTCTTTTCCCCTACCTGTACATATACGTGAACCGCAGCGTCTCTCGTTTTTCCCTCTCCTCTCTTCTCTCTCTTTCCCTTCGTTGCAATGTCTCTCGGTGACTTTAACGATATGGTGCGCGACATTCAGTCACTCACGACACTGGAAAACTACTCGCTTGCACCGCTAGATCTTTCACCTTCTTTGCCTTATTTGATCTCTACTAGCTGTTGGTTGCTGTGGCATGTCGCGTTATTTTCTTTTTTCCTTTTTTTTTTTGTTTAGGTAAGAACATAATGGACATGCGCGTGTACGTTTGTGTCGTGAATTAAAGCGGTCTTCAAATGATGAATAAAGGTGTGTTTATTTAGGCGAATATAAAAGGATAAGTCGGTTGGTTATTTAATAAATATATAATCTCAGTTATTGATGCTGTGATGGAATAAGATAAGAGAATATGTACCAAAGAATTAGACGAGATTTTTTTCACGCTGCTGAATATACGAGCAACTGTTTGCTTATTAATTTTTAGAGAGTATATATACATACATGATGTTGCTTATTAGCTTTGAAATCAGATAAAGATTATGTGTAACATGTAATATGCTCGATTAAAAATTTCTACATCGAGCTTATAACGTTAGCCCAATTTCATGTTTTTATTTTCATCATTTACGTGAAAAAAACAACCATCATCTCGACGGTATAAAATAGAATATTTAGGAAAGCTTAAAGGTTAATAATGTTAGTAATTACGCAGGTGCATGAGGATTTCGACATCGGTTTATGATGGTAACTTTATGATAGGTGAATCATGACGTTGCAAATCGTTTAAAATATTTAGCATTCTAGTCGGTAAGAAAATAATGGAAAAGATTTTCCTATTCCGTACAACACTCAAAGGTTTATATTTACATATATTTGTATATACACAATTTTAATCAGAAATTTTGATCAATTATCAACACACATGACTCTTGAAAAATACAAGACAAAGGAAGTCAAAATGCATTTTCTGATACAGCAATTTTCCTGTATATGCATGTATACACCGATATAATCGTACGAGGTACAAAGTAAAGGCATTATTTATTGAACCTCATAATTTGAAATAAAGATAGTTACGTATTAGAAACCCATTAGCAAAAGTCATATGAGAGTTCGTAAAAGTAGTTTATAGTTACTTTCCCGGAAAGCTCTAACATATCAATATGAAAAATTTATGAAATTCCTGGTCAGTATAACTGTAAAAGTAATAGTAATAATCAAGTTGTATAGGAAAAACCTTATAGGAAAAATTCTCCCCATTCGATTTATGATAAAAAAAAAAAAGATTGCATATACACGCGCGTATATAAATGCGAAATGGGGGGAGAAATGAGAATGTGCAAAGTCTCGTTACAGCGATTACATTTCGATAGTTCGAAACCAGTTCAGGATTGTTCAGCCTTGAAGGCGAACGACTACGACTATTAAGACAACTCGCACCGCCATGCCGTGTGTGCTGCTGAAGCATCAAGACTTAAAAGTGAAAGGATTTAACCAGATATTTGCGCGCGCGCGTTTCTCTACCCTGACCTACGTCAACGAATAGGGTAGGGTGGTTAAAGGTACAAGTTCAAAGCTGTGAAGGAATGTCGCTAGTGTGTAAACTGTCGCATGTAACCATCGATATATATATATATATATATATATATATATATATATATATATAAAAGCCACACGAGTGTGTGAATATAAGTATTAGCAGGAAAGCAAAAAAAAAAATACATGTAAAAACTTTAACGAAGCAATCGTTTTTTTTTGTTCGGTAACAACAAAAAAAGAAAAAGACGGGGAGGATTTGCATTTAATAACTACGTACGGTTAAACGTGCTTTAGTAAATTTTTCAATGTAATTAGCGTTGGCTAATCGCAAGTGTGTCACATTTGAGGATATATATAGGAATGTGATGAGTCTTTATTTGAGAGGAGTCTTTTTTTTATAGTAATCTCAACATAAAGATCATCGCCTACACTTCGAATCTTTCACGTGTCATTTCACGTGCTAGTTAAACCGGGACAATCTCTCAAACAAAAGTGATTTTCAAAGCTTCTTACATAATTTTTTTTAAATCGCTTGTTTCATTACTTATTCGCTTATTACTTATTCTAGATTGTTAGATAATATTTTTTGATTATGAATTATATAAATATAATTAAATTACAAAAGATTTTATTACGTAAAAACTGACAAAAAAGAAAAAAAACTTGCACAAAAAATAATAACACATACACACAACGTTCGATAAATTAATATTCCCATAGATTTAAAATTCGATACATTAAATCTTTATACACGTGTCTATGGTTTTATGAATTAATAATTTTTCCCGATTTTCATTTGAATATTTTGTTCGGGTTTTAAATAGTATAGCGTCTCATCGGTACTACTACTACTCGAGAGTAAATTGTAAAACACATTTCTTAATAACGACCCGGAGCAGAGTCAAGTTTACCGTGCCCTTGAAGATTAAACAGGATCTTCGTATACCACTAAGTTGACTGCGGGCTCCGGCCCGTTCCGGTTCTTTTTGATTTTATTTTATATATATATATACACGAACGTCATACTAGTCGGTCAAGTGAAACAATGGAAACCGTCGAGATTATCAACAGAAACGATCGTATTGCAAAGATATTAGCAAATTATCTATCGGGGTATTATTATCGTTAGGTTTTGTTTCTTTTAATCTAATATATGTGAAAAAATTGTAAATATCTCTTTGTTTGCAAAATTAATTAAAATGTTTGACAAAAAAAAAAGTCTTTGTCATATCTTGATATATCGAGAATTAATTGTTCAAATGCTTAGAGCTAATCATAGCATACCGTTTTGTATAATTACATTGATAATTGAAGCTTTTCAATGTATTTACATATGTAAATGATTTCGTCTCGGTCTGTGACGCTATTTTGCGAGATGTTTTCTGGTATATCTAAAGATAGGTTTTGTATTCGTAATTTTATTGATGAGGCTATTTCTTGTAGCTTTTTTTAGATTTCTCGCAGCTATGTAGTCAACAGATTTGGAAAATCCAAACTCGATTCTTCTTAAAAGTGTTATATTTTTGTTGTCAAACAACCTTTCATTAATATTATTATTGTCCAAACCGGTTATTTAGGAAATAAAAATTACTTTGTTCAACGATTATTTAATATAAAAATTGTAAAATAAAATACAAAGGATATTATACACGTTTACCATTTGAAAGTAGGATCTCGAACGTTACACATACCAAAACGGTGATTCATTAATTATTTAAAACATTTTAATATTAGTTTTTTTTCTGGAGATTAAATTTGTAATACTGTTTTTTTCCTTTCGGATATATGAATTGCAAAAAGCAATGAAGAAAGAAAAATGTAGTAATTGACTAAAAGATATTTTATAAGTTACACCGGGCTATACAAACGTTATACTTGTACAGGCTAAGAATTTCACTAGTATGTGACAGTTTCAATACATAGCCGTACATACATGAATAATGATATATAGTATAGTTAGCTAATGAGAACACGTACCATTCTTAAAACGTGGGGGCTATATAGATACATTTATTTATTTTATGTGTTAATAAAGTATGTGATATTTTTATTAAGCATATTATCGATATAAATAATTTTAAAAGTTATTCAAATTATTCCGGATTAAATTATTATTGGAAGATTTTGTCATTGATTGCAGATTATTTATTTAGTGATATTTTTTTTTTAAATAAGGATGTGTAGCAGTATTTACAGTTGCTTAATTTTTCTTATAAGAATGTTAAAGGATTATTATTTTATCCCTTATTAAATTTGAGAAAATAAATCCACCAGTGATGCGGTTATTATTAATTATGCCAATCAATTTGACTGAATACACCGAATGTGTATATATATGCTCATAGTATAAAGTGTCGAAAATGAAATAATTTCAACACTTCTTGTAAAATTTCATGATACTAACAAAAAAAAATAAAATAATTAGTCCTGCACTGTCAGATAGTAATTATAATCACAATCAACAAAATAATTGCCATCTATAATTATGAAAAAATTAAAAAATTTAAAATTCATTTACCTCCATAGTTAATACCAGTAAGATCAATCGGGATGCAGCTGGTTAAACTTCAGTTATTTCGTAAAATTATCCAGTGTCCTTGTGTTCTCCTATTCGTGCTTTGAAAATCCACAATTTTCAAAATGATAGAATCCCACCTGAAAGAAACACCCAAACTGCATTAAAAAAAAAAATTTCAATTTTATCGGTATTCAGTATATATAAAAGTCGTGACAACAAAGTGACACGTAATGCATAAACCATTGGATAATAAGAAAATAGTACGCTCGCGTCTCGTCTCACGACATTGTAAGAAAAAAAAGTAGTCATTTCGGAAAACCGTTGAAAAGTACCACCACATGTTTTATCTTAATAAGGCGCTACGAGAGACGCTATTTTTAAATATAAATACAAAAAAAGACAAAACTACATACCACCAGATTTGGACATGAAAATTTTTTCCTACCAAATTATGATTTTATCTCCATAATAAAAACGATACCGTATATATCCACGCACACGCATATGGCATTCTGTCTTTTTAACACAATCTTTTTCCTCTCTCCCGGCGCTCTTACACACACATACACACATACAATTTAACGTTTTTAGCGCGTTATTTTATTTTACAAAACACTTGTTGCGAAACAATTCGTTACTTATATACCTATACAACAACTGCCGCGTTCAGCCCGCGTAATATAACACGACACATAATATAACTAAACCCAAACATACATACACAGACAGAGCCTATAGCCTACATATATAGCCTCGAGATAAACCTTTAAACACCTAAAATTAATTACATAACTCATTCTCCTATTCACCAAAGTATACAACACACTTATACTCCAGCACTTTACCTCCTATTACCTATATACTTTCGAAGTCTATTATACATATATACATATATACATATATATACCCTGCGGAAAACCGTTTACCTATCCTATTATATCCTTCGCGTACGCGTGCAAAAAAAAAAAAACGGTCTCCGACCCGCACGAAAGAAAGCAAACCGCACATAACATCTATACATACTCACTGTGCTACACTGTATATAATACACCAACGACAACGACTCTTGCCACTCTCGCGTTATAACAACGACTGAGCGCGCCGAAAACTTTTAACAGCATGAACGTGCGCCTGCTTCGAGAGTATAAAAGACCTGCGATATAAGTGTATTGTATGGGGGAGGTGTTATACGTATACATGATAGGTGGGGAACATATAAGAGATATGCGGCTTGACCAACACGTATGTATGTATGTGTATACATGGTTAATGTACATTGTCAGGGTCTAAAACCATCACATAGGTATATATATATATATATATATATATATATATATATATATACACACACACACACACACAAAAAATGGTAAGATGTGTATTATAACCAAAGCGC
>JAYJLV010048790.1:0-50442 GCA_036873485.1 Torymus texanus
TATATATATATATATATATATATATAGATTGCCTAGTGTAATTTAGCATCCAAACACGAGCGCGATTTTCCTCACCTTCTTCTCTGCATCTTTGCACAACCGCTTGGCTAAAATCACTCTCTCGTGAGTAAATTATTCCACATAGCGACCAATACGCATTACTCCTTCCACTTCACCATACTACTTTTATATATGACGAAAGTACGTCGTCGTACCTATACCTATAAACTTACCTCTCACTGCTGTCGGTCAGTCAAACGTGTCGCATAGCTGCACAAAAACGACACACAGCCACGCGCGCGCGACGCTCCTTTTTCGAAACGACGACGACGACGACGACAGCCGTTGCTGTATTAAGATACCGTACGACTCTTCTATGTCGAAAGCGACAAGCGGCTGTTGCTCTTCCGCTGTGGTGCATGGTTCTATATAGCGGAGCTTTTCGCGTGTGCACGTCTAGGGAGGGATTTTCGGTTTTGGATAAGAAGGATTTATATCAGGTTGTATAGGTAGCAGTGGTGGTTTAGTGAGAAATGGTGGTGGCGAATTGTGATATTGTAATTCTAAGGAACAATGTTTGAACGATAATTTTACAACGAATGGCTTTTTCTGGTTACGAAAGAATGATTGAACGATTGGTATGATCGTTGTGGGAAATGGCATAATAAATCATAAAACTGTTAATTTGATTATCAAGTGCGGCCGGATTAAGCACTTGATTAGAGTTTGAGGCGACAATTTTAATCGCGGCTAGCGTCTTTTTTTAACCATTTTACGACCTTTATTTTTCACAAGAACGATAGGCAGAGTAGATAGAAATCTATATTAATTATTTTTAGCACATGCTGCCATATATACATATAGGTGATGAATCTTATCTGCTCGCGGGGGTATTAAATTCATTTATTCTAGATAAAGAAGTTATCAGGTAGCCATATGGACTCTCCTCTCTCGTGAGATCTGAGTACCGATGTACTAGCAATATTAATTATATTTTGTCGATATCACGGTTTCTGCGAAATTGTATCTTAATATATAAGGTGATGCACAACACTATTTACGGAAATAAGGATCATTGTTATTTGTATCACGCAATGATCGTTATATGTAAGGCCGCACGATGCGTGAGTCGGTCATTCAATGATAATAATGAATCGAACGCTTGAACTATGCTGACTTGACAATCACAACAATGACTAATATTATATTAGATTACACCTGATTCCTGAAAACGTACTATAAAAATCGATGGTAACTTTCCTGTTTATATATATACAATTCAAGTTCTCTACTACACGTCGCTTATTTATATTGTTTTAATGATGAAACAAACTCATGCTTCCACAAACTCCACTCTCGACAGTTCGCTACGACCGCGCTCTAAACCAATCTCACGACAATCAGCACCAGCTCTAATCACATCGTCGCCGTATATACCAAGTATCGATCGACACTACAACTACAATCCAACCACCACCGTCTCCACATATATACAGTTTGCATTTACAGCAACACTATACATCAACGACGTATATATTTTCCTTCACGCATCAGACTTTAAAAGAAAAGAAATCCTAGCTACCTACACACACGCAAACATATATATACAGACGCACACACACACTAATGGCCTACTAATTAATAGCTTCAGCTCGCAAGCGCGTGTACCGTTAATTGTCGTGTTAATCGCGACTATAAACGTACGCACATATACACACAGACTTACTTATGTGTATATATACGGTACTACCCACGTTGTGCGCGTGTGCACGCGAACGGTTTTCAGTTCGTCGAGCGGTGCGTGTGCGTATATATATATATACGTATACGTATACGCAAGCTGTTGCTGTCTCTCTTTCTCATGTATATACTCAGGTCAACCAACTCCTCCTCCTTCTCTTTTTTTTCCCCTCGAGGTCTCTGTATGAAAATTAGCGTCGACCTTAACCGTGTGCAGCACACGCAAAGCGGCAGCAACAGCAGTATGGACTGTCATTTTCCCGCGTATATACACGAAGCGCCGGGGATATAACGTTTTTTCATAAATCATGCAACAGAGAGAGAGAGAGTAGCGTTATAGCTGTGTGTGTATATAGGTATAGATATATATAATGTAAGCTGTAGGGTTTTACGAGTGGAGGTAGCCGAGTGCGCTGCGGCTGAATGAAATTGTTCGTTGTGGATGTATATACAGCGGTGGTAGTGGAAGGAAGAAGGTATGAGTGTATAGGTTGGCACAGAGAGATACGAGAGTGGATGAGAGGTGATTTTATTTTCTTGCGGTATATATATACACGGGAGAGATGGTTATGTTTCGTTAGGAAGCTAATTGCGGGAAAAGTCGGATGTTTATTGGATCGGAAGGAGCTGTTACGTGTACAGTTTCCAAAAGGATTTAATTCTCAGTGCGAATACTATTTTATTACTTGCTACAGTAACTTTTAATAAGTTTTTTTTTTTAATATGATAAAGGTTACGTTTTTAATATAAGAATAACACATACTTTTTTAACTGAAACAGCTGTTACTGTTTAACTAATTACGTTTTCAATTTTTCTGTGTTACAGGTGAGTTAACGTTCTCGAGAATAAATAATTCAACGGACGAGAGTGGGCGCTTGATGACGGGTGAGAAAATATAATGGAATGTTCATTTAATATGAAAACTGCATATATACAAACTGCAGAAAGATCTTTATCGCGGGAGAGTCTTTGAAAAGTTAATTCAATCAGATATAACGCATAAAGTGCAAAATTACTCTTTTATTAACAATGAGGCAAAAGAATCTTTTCAATTGACAGGAAATTATTACTATATAACAATGTAATAGTAAGGTACCACTTTCAAATTAAACATTCACAATTTATATTACTATCTATAGGAATTAAAATTTCTTTAAAAAAAATATATCCACCTATAAAAGTACTTTTATCTAATCTTCCTATATAGACTATACAACAATCACCAAAACTCTTCGCATATTCGCACGCCCTTCACTCGCAAACAAGTATTATATACCACTCCGCCAAAATAAAACCCCACTTGACCGGCGTATTTTCCCGAGGAAATTGTCGTCAACAAGTCGCTCGCTTACTTTCGCATCTCGCAATCAGACGTACGACATCACATCATGTCGACTCTCGTGTTCCGTCATTGCTCGCTAAGATTCGCATCTATGCTAATGGGGGAACCGGAAATTCGCGTAACAAGCCACATACGCGGCGACTCTTTATATTCTACTCGCGTCTCTCTTGTCGTCGTTGTATCTGCACTTTTCGGCGTCTATATACACGCCGTTTGGAAAAGTTCACAATGTCTTCGTCTAGATCTTATACTCTTACTGGTTGGGTAACGCGTATATAGTACGTTGACACAATGATTCTCTCTCTTGTATATATAAGCTCGATTATGTAGATTTAATTGCGTTATACGTGCGTGCATATATGCCATCACGCGCACGGTTTATATAATGAAGAGTAACTGGTCTTCGGAAAAAACGTAATTCGTATAGTCCGTATTGTTCGACCGTGATATACGTATAAGTACGTTAAGAGAGAAAAGGTGAATAGGTGAATGAATTTTTTGTACGCGGATGCGATCGATCATCGTTCGATGTATGTACGTAGCTGCTGCAGGTGTATGTACATATGTCTACTTTTTCTTACGTGAGAGGCAGCATTTTTGACATTCCAAGTGAAGAGAAATCTTTAATAAAGACGACGTTAATTCGTATACGAGACAAAACGTGCTGAAAAAAATCACGGAAAAACTTATCGTGGCGAATGACGTTGAAAAAATCGATATGGCGCCATATTTTATTGATGCGTTTGATGGATCGTTTGTTAATTCTTGGGGGAAAAAGTTGAAGAAATTAACGTGGAATTATTAGTCGAAGAATTCTATAATTTAGTTTGCAGTTGTTAAAGAGTTAATAAAAGATTTTAAAAGTACGAGATATTGCAGAATTACCTTTTTTTGTAACAATTTGTAACTTTAATGAACCATTGTTGCTGTAATTATGTTTAATTCGTATACTTCTACATAACTATGTAATCAAACAATAATTAAATTAAGTACGATTGCAAGTGTAATAAAAGACTAAAACTTCGATTCAATAAATACACATTTATTATAGTTTTTTACTTGTACAATTAGATTCTCTAGCATTCTAAACGCATTTCTAAACATTTAGCATTATTAAACGAAGCAAAAAAAAAATTGCAGCACACGGATCTGAACCACTGCAAACCAGTTAGCGCGTAACACAAAACTCGACGTTCGACTAATATACCAGTTCCACGCAGTTGCTAATTACCGTTCGATCCTCTGAACTCTTCAACACATATATAATATACGTTTCTCAGGAAAATCAACTTTTCAAGCTCATCATGCGCATCAAACTCATCTACATCCCGCTTATAATAATAATACTACGGATATGCGCATATAAGTGTACGAGGAAAGCATAATCATCCGTCATATCATCGATAAAACGTCGTTGTCATTAGTAATTTATTCAGAAATCTTCCAACATCTCTCCTGCATACCTGATAGCAATCGCCGCCGTCATCGTCGTCGTCGATGTGCTAATTGATAGCAATAAAAATGATCGGCGTGTGTATATAATACCGGTTGCAATTGCTGTGAAAAAAAAGCGCGAGAATATGAAAACGTTAGGGGAAATCGTTTAGCAAAGGGGAAAAAAAGATTGGAAAGAGGAAGTAATATGATATGTTCATCGGAACCGAGGATAAAGAATGTCGAAATAGCGAGTGTGTGTATATATGTATATATTATACGACACATGAAATTTTGCTACATGTGAAAAATTTACATTCAGTGGTCCAGTAGCCTACAAAAAATTTAAATTTCAAAGGCGTTAAATAATTTATGTCGTATACACGCATGTGTGTTTGTATATATATATACGTATGTGTATATATGTCGGAAATAATTTAGCGACGTGTGATGCTTGACCGCCTGTTAGCCTTAAAATGTGCGCGACGTCGTTACATACACTGCTACAGGGAGAAAAAGTTAATGGTAGGCAGACCGCAGCAACAGCAGCAGTGCCCGTCCAAATGTATACAATAACGCGTAATCACTCTAAATAATTTGCAATTATTATCATCCTTTGCCACAAAAATCACAGGAATCTCGAAAATTTCATCTCTTGTTTATACCCAGCAAAAAAAAATGAAATAAAACTCATTTATTTTATTTATTTACAAGGCGATCCAGATACACATCTCGAAAATTCACCATGTATGTATGTCCATAACTGTATGTAACAACAACTACACGCGTTTCTCGAAAAGACAAATGTCAAAAACCTACCAAGCAAGCAAACCACATAGCCATCCATTACACTTCTCCGAGATATCCGATCTTTTCGTTGTTACCCGTACGAAATTTTCCCATCTTCATGTATGTGTAATTTCCCAAAAATTCCACTCAGGCACACACGCGCGCGCGCATCTGCGTCCACGAGGACATACAAGAGAACATGACGCGCACACAAGCGTATAGATTTGGAGATTCAGGGCACGTATATGCCAGAGAGGAGCCGGAATCCGCGACATTTGCAGAAGGACGCATTAAAGTCAAACGTACGTACCTATACGTATATAGGTATGATATACCTACACGTGTGCAAAGCGAGTTTTGGGAATATGTAGGAAGGACACATGATGATAATCTAGGCGTGGATATATGATGTCCTTCGTGTTGAAATTGGTGATGAGTATGGAGTGAGGATGATGATGATGATGATGACGTTTCGAGATATGGGAGAGAATTTAACATCTCTCTTGGGTGTATATGTGTTTTTTTTTAATTTTATTCGTTTCCTCGTGAACTCGTGAGGGAATTTCGATGAAGGTGAGAGGTGAGTTGAGGGTCAATCGGAAGTTGTTTAGAAGATTTTGTGTCGTTTTTTTTTCTAATGGGTTATTGAAAGTGATTCCGAATGGGGAAAAAAACATTAAAAAGTGGAGACAAGGTTCGCGCGAGGTTTTTGAACTCAGAGGTAGAATAATTATATATTTTTTTTTCTTCTTTCTCTTATTCCAAGAGGTTGACTTTGAGTTCGTTCTCAGTTGTGTAGCCAATTACGACTCGCGCTAAAAATATACCTTGATTATTTTTTCAGTCGCGGCTTCTTTTTTTTTGTTATTTTTAATAAGTGATATTTGGCTGCTTACCTTATGTTTCAGCATTAGCAGGTCGGCTTAATTGAGCCGCTAAAATTAATTATATAGTTAGTTCATGAATAAAACGCACTTTCTCATATGCACCTGCGTATAACATTTTAAATGACACAGACACACATACATGTACATTCTCGATATATTTTTTTTTTCATTTGCATATACATATAAGTAATATATGCTCGTCCGCGCTATAACAATAACGCGACGATGAACATTGGCCTGTATGCATTTTATTTTGGTTCGTAAACGTATATAATAATAAAAAAAAAGGCTACGAGACAATGAGCGCTTTCCATTTTGCATAATGTATCCACGCGCATACGTTATTACTTCTCCGACTTAATTGTTATGAAATTCTTTTTGTTTTAAATAAGTGTGTGTGTGTGTGTGTGTGTATATATATAGACACACACACACACATATGCGTCTTTGCTGCCTCTCTAATTTGTATGCACATATTTCTCCGATGATCAAATCCGAGAAAAAGAGTATTATACATATATATGTGTGTGTGTGTGTGTGTGTGTGATTCGATGTATTTTTTTCTCTCTTACACCAGCGCCACTCGCAGCAGGTGGCATTTTTCTCGATATGATTGAATGAAAAAACAAGTTGTACAATGTTGACGTATGATGGCAGTAGCGTAGTTAAATCATTTTATTTGCAAAATTAATTGAAGCTTTACACGAAAACATATTCTTGTGTTATACCGTGAATAATATAATGCGGCAATCGTGTAACTCTTTTCCACTGTAAAGTCCGGAATACTCGAGTAAAAATTATTTCAAAATTAGTGTTTCATAAAAACCAATGTAAACTTTGCAGAAATAATTGCGATAAAAAAAATGACGTTTATCACTATTCGTCGTATTCATTCGATGTTCACTTCGAAATTGTACACTTATAATTTTCCGTGTCAATTTTCGTCACCAAATTTCCTAAACCAAAACCTACGTCACCTCATAACCAATTATCTACCTTTCCCAAAACTTCCTACAACCTCTCTCTCCAACTTTACCTTCCCAACATAAAAAAAAAGAATCGTCTTCCGTCCGCATACACACAGTATAGAGAACTTGCGAGAAAGTTTCCGGCGTACTGCACGTCCGTGATAAGTCGTGCTCGACGTATATACACACACATACATATGCACGTATGCGATAACGCCGAAAATGTTTTTGCGACTGCGTCGTTGTCGTCGTCGTCGTTGTTGGTATAGTACGAATGTATAGCATTGTTTTTTGGACGGCGTGCATGCGTGACATTGTGTGTTTGGTTCGTTCTGGTTCGATGGCGCGGAAGAGAAGAAGATATAGACGCATGCGTGGACGAGAAAGAGATTTTTCGGAGAGATGCGCGCCGGTCTTTTGTTTTGGAAAGTAAAAAAAAGGGGAGGATGGTTATCTGTTGCGTAGATGTAGGTGCGTATCTGTATATAAAATACCTTGTTTTTTTTATTGGGGTATTCGTTGGTGGCCGCACATTGTGGTTAACTATAACAATATTATAATTTAAATTTATGTCATTTTATGCATAGTACATCCTGCAATAACATAGCGATCAGGAAAGCCTCGAGGACTTAATAACATAGGTAGGAAATATGAAAATGTCAATAGGTGTAAGCGCGTAACTACACGTAATACACTCTGATATATCCCCTCGAACCTTGAACCAATACTCTCGTAATATATGCGTGCATGTATGCAAATTTATTACACCTAATATCGCATAGCAGCAGTATAACGCCAAAACTACCGGAAATAAAAAGCCATATACTTGACACGTCGTGTTTCCGTAGTCGAAAAAAAGCCTCTATAAATCTCGCAACTCGCACACTTTCACTGATGTGACTTTCCCTAATGATCTAACGCGTATACACGCCGACTACTCGTGCATACATTCAATATAACGCAGCTTTAAAAAAAAAAAAAAAAACGAAGAGAACCACCGGCTTGTCGTCACGGTGGCCGTGTATATAGCAGTACTGCCAGGCGTTAGAAAACGGCTTGTAAATGACTTTTTATTGGCTGCACGAACACTTAGCGTCAATCACAATATACGCTGTAGCGTCGGTGGTGGTAAAGGTTTGATTGACAGGGGGGTTAAAAATTCAGACATCGTACATATAGCGGAACGGTATATACGCAGTTTCACGTGAGGTGGAAGAAGGTCGACGGGTTATTATCGAGGATTTTCACGCGCGACACTCGGGAAGTGAAGAAGCGATGCGTTTTTGTGTGTCTCGTGTCGTAGAAATAAAATTTAATTTTTATTATATACGCGAGGTTGAATTTAATGATTTATCATTTTAATGTGGAAAGAAGAAATTCGAAGGTGAGTATTGTTTTATCGAATGATGATGATATAAGTTTCCTCGATTCGTTGCCATTGAACTCTGAGAATGCTGAGTAATAATAATAAAAAGCGCGAGAATAAACGCTCGTTTCGTCGTTATATATTTATCGCCTGTGAGGCGAATTATTTTTCCGTATACAATGTTGTGAAGAATATACGTATATTGTTTTCGAGTAATTTGTTCTGAATCACTGATTTTTCAATTACTTTTTCGCCGATAAGCGCGTCGTGTCTTGGTAAAAGTAAAAGATAATTAAAGTTATTTACGACGATGCTGGTATAGTATAGAGTTGCTGCTGCTGTCGTAAACTGTTAAAATTATGAGTATGCATTTTTGCAAGAATTTGATAAACTAAATCGACCATGTCGCTGCTTATATATAATATTAAATGCATATACATAAATCGTATATAGAGATTTGTAAATTGCGCACTTTTCTTTTTTTTTCGCAATACATACCGAAAAGCACGGAGTCAGACTTAACATTCGTTACGTGACGTTATTCGAAAGTGAAAATTAGTTTGATTTTGCAGAATCCACAGGAACAACAACAAAAAAAAAGACAACGAGCGTCGAGAAATTTTTCTCTCGCAAAAGCGCAAAAGTGAAAGTGCTTATATATACTTACTCTGCACGCTAATGTATCAGGCGTGAGCGAAGAGCGGTAAAACGTGCGGTGCAGCGTTTGGTACTGTAAAAATTATCGTAATTATACGCATAGCATAGTTAATTTTGCCAAGAATTACGCAAATATTTATACCATCGATTGTTCTGATAATTGAGCAACGATGAGAAAACCCCGCGAGCGCGCCCACGATTTCCAGTATTTAATAATAAATACCGCTGCATCGCGTTACGTAAATCTTAAGAGAGAGAGAGAGAGAGAGAGAGAGAGAGAGAGAGAAGCATGTACCGTTTCTTTATATATGTTTAATAATTACGTCGACTCGAAGCAAAGTAGCTCTTAAAATTATACACATTGCATACTAGACCATGCTCCTTATACACGAATTATATCCCCGCGCTCGCCGTCATCATTAGTTTTGCAACGCTCTCGCGCTCTAAATATTAAAATCATCTCCCTTAATTTGAATAATTGCCGCGATATCTCGTCGTGTACATACGCATACGTACATAAGAAACAGCTTAATAAACGTTTCTCGCATTGTGTATATCCATATATATATATTTCGTAAACAAAATTAACAATTACGAATTTTTAGAAGCCACAACTGTACATATGTATTAGAGTGTGTGTGTGTGTGTCTCCCCTTGTTACGCGTCTGGCGTTATAGAAAACCACGCGGAATTCCGCTCGCCACAGCGGAAAAAAAGAGAAACTCGTTGCCGGCGGCGTGGTTCTGCTCCTCCTTCTTCTCCTTCGGTCACTTAACTCGTGAAGCGCGCGCGACAGTCGCTCTTGCACGCTATGTACACGTAAATACGCGGCGCACGGTAGTTGTAGTATAGTTGCACAATTAAGCAATTATACCATCGGTATATAGGAGGGACCGGAGGGCGTCTACGACGATTTGCATGCGCGCTTGCTTACGTAAGGCCTAGGAACTGCGAGTTTCCGATTCCGCTCTCGTGTAATTGTTTTTAGCCCACTACGGAATTTCCCCCTATCGACGGTGTGCGCCTGTGCATCAGTAAGTTGGAAGTTTGACGAAGGAAGAGAATGAAGGGGGGAAACACGCGGAAGTTTTGATGAGCTTAATTGTTCTTTTTCTTTTCGTATCTTGTTGTTGTTGTTTGTCGTCGTTGGTGAGTTGGGTTGAAGATTGTGTTTGTTATAGAAGGGGAAAAAGTGGAAAGTAAAATTTATATAGGGGAATAAAGAAAATTGTGCGTATACATTTTATTGCCAACGATGATTGCTCTGATTTATAGGGTAATTTCGTAGCTTATATAATAGAAAAGATTATTTATCAATTATTTAAATCGTTTGTAGACAATTCAAAGTATGCGAAAATGGATTTTGCTTTACTTAAGATGATTGATACAAATTTTCGTAGTCAGGTGAATGTATAATGAGCTTTATATAAATCAAAGAAATATTTTCTTTTAAATATTATACCGTTGCAGGCGATAAAACTTACGCAGTGGACGTTGATAAACTTTCCTTTCTACGACTGTTATGATCTGCTCTAGTGAAATGGTTAAAAATGTCAGTTACCAAACATCAGTACGTCTTGGATAAACGTTTATTTGTCTGACGAGTATACTAAATTATTAACCATTACTGTCACATTTAAATGCATAAGTCATAAAATGTTTACTCTTTAAAAATAGCTTATCATTAATTACGCGCACTTGTATATAATTATCTATAAATTTCATATATTATTAGCAATTACATTGTCGTTAAAAAGCCTACAATTTCAAATTAAAACAAAATGTAATTATTTAAAATTTGTTTCACGGCAATACTACGGATTGCTTGATAACAGAAATATAAATATATATATTATAATTTTAATAAAGGCAATTCATTATAATCTTTTGATCATTCTTTTTTTGTTAATTTATTTACGACATCTGTTTACAAGTATAAATAAATACTCATAACTTCCTGAACCAATCAAGATTTCTGGACAGCTTTTTCTATATATACGCTCACTTTGTCTCTTATCGCCTTGATCGATGAATTCTCAAAAGCGCTAGAAAATAAAGACACTTCCAAAGAAAGTCGCCTCACCTATTTTGTGATCCCTGGCCTTGCACAATCGAAGTTTATCACATCGTATATTTATTTAAATAGATCAACTCTAACAATATTTCGGAGCGCATATATAATATTGTTCTTTTGTATTATCCCCTTGTATTTGTAGATATTACCATCAAAGCTGCGATAAACGTAAAGTTACGCTCACGGGTGTAACCATTAACGCAGAAATTTCGTAATTTAAAAACAAGTAATTTTTCGTATTTTATTTATTCCCAATTAAATAATTGAAACAAACATAAGAAACTTCAATTCGCAAACACTAAATGTAAAAACATCTATTATTACATCATATATTCTAACGTTCTCTTCTCATTATCTGTTTCAGGAATCCCGTGTATCAGCCACCCCGCAAACCGTGAACTCATCGTCCAGTGAAACCAGCTCATCTCGCCATTCTACAACACTACGACTCTCTAGAACCTAAAAAGAATCCCAATTTCAACTCTTGGAATTTTTCGTCTCGCCAAAAACCCAAACAAATAAAAACGACCGGAGTTTACTACTACAACAGCGCATTGCAGGCTCGCGTAATCTAACCCACACACATATATATACTTGCGCGCACTCAACACAAAGGAGGAGGTGGAGGTGGAGGGTGGGGGAGTCCAGCAGTAGTAGCAAGAGCGGCGACGGTGGTGGGGATGCGAATCGCCGATTAATAACACGAGCGGCTCGCCGGCCGAGTGTAGTTGCGATGAGCTTCGAAATCGGTCGCGTCAATGCCGAGTGCACGCCCGCCGTGATATGCTACACTACTACTGTTCGTAAAGACGATACCTACAACAATAACAACCATCAACAGCGATGATTATTGCTGTTACAGCTGTGCTCTATTAGTGTGACCAAAGTGCGTGATCGTATATATATATAGGGATAATTTATATATATAAAAGAAAAGCGAAACAAACTAAACGAAGTTCATTTTTTCTTTGGAGACAAGATGAGAGTGTGATTGTTTCCAGAGGACATACATAGACGATTTTCTCTGTGCAGTTTGACAGTTGAGGGAAATTTTGAAGAAGCGTAGAAACACGCGATAGAATTTAGTAAAGAGATGAAGGCGATGGGAGATGTGGTGGCCGAACCGGCCAAAGACGACGACCTAAGCGTTGTGGATGGTAGCGAGTCTCATCATCAACGGGATATCATACGTCGTAACAGTCTTGACAGTGTCGACAGGATCAGTCTGTCGTCGTCGTCGACTACAACGTCGTCGAGTGTATTGAGCGGTAGCTCGGAACTTGGTACCAGGACGCTGAGGTCGTTGAAAAGGGGACTTGGAAAACTCTGGCGCCGGCACCGGGGTAATGTGTCGATTACCGAATACGATCCATCGTATAAAGTAGCGTACCTTGGCAATGTACTCACAGGATGGGCGAAAGGTGAGTTTTGTTTAATTGTTATCAGGTTGTTGATGGTAGTTAATAAAGTGGAGTTTTTTAATATGTATAGTAAAAAGGTTTTTTTTAAGAAGCAATTATTATAGAGGTTTGTTGAGGAAAATGCAGGGAGAATATTTTTTTGGAGTAGGAAGTAGAGTGCATGGATGAAAAAATGATTTTGAAACAGAATTTTGAAGAATTGTCGTGAATTGATGAGTTCACGGTCGCGAGTGATAACACGATGGATCAATTGACAATTCCGAAGAAATCGTCATATATTTATCGATTCGACAGAACAGTCTTTACATATTTTTAGAAGAGAGGTAATGATCTCTGATGAGATTATCATACAGATTATATGTTCGACGTGTTAAAAATTATCATTAATTGGAATACTCGAATAATACATTCGATTTAAAGCGTGTTTTATTGTTTCCTCATGGTTAGCACTAAAGTATATTTTATGATTTTTTTATTCTTTTCGCGCGATAGCACAAAGAAAAAAAAATACGTGTTATACAAATAAAAAAAAAAATTGTTTATTGCTTACTAACATAAACTCGAGTAATTTATCTATAATTCCAACTTAATTTTTATAATTCACAATTAATGTTAAAAATAATATTTCATTAAATACAGTCGTAGTCTATACGGACACTGCTTTATAATCTGATATTCATCTTCAGCCATCGTTCGAAATCATCCTCGACAATTACTTCGGTCGCAGCAGACGATAAACCAAAAACAAAAAGAAATCTCTGTTACATTTATTCGACACTTCATCCGATCAACTTTTTATTAGCCCGCCCATTTTACAAGTACTTTATTTTCATATATATACCCGTATACTTATTGAATAAAAGCGTCTGGCATTATCTAATTTCTCGCACGTGCCGCACGCGCGTGCACTCAACCAAGTCCACAGTGAGTTGGCCGCTTTATTAGGCATATATAAATTCACGACTTACTCGGCACAGTTTTGATTGGTGATTCATTGACACTGACTTCTTCTTCTTCTTCTTCTTCTTTTTGCTACTGTAATACAGTCGTATATACGCTATCAGAATCTTCCGTACTAGATTCAACTTCAGGTGCTGTTGTTGACGAACAAATATGTATACCTTACATCATCATTATTCGTGCATCAAAATATTTTTAACAGCCCAATGAATCATTCGAATTGTCGTATACAACAATGGCTGTTTATAAAATCCATTCTCAAAACGACCTATTCACCGAGGCTCTTATACTTACCGGGCTTGGCCAAAATCACTCAGGGGAACTCGCAATCAGCATACAAAGTAGCAACGCGCGGGGACAAAGCGATAGCTTATGATCATCGTCGCATCGATGGCAACCAAAAAAAGACTGGCGATCCGCTATAATGTATATTATACACGTCTCGGTCACCAAAATCAAAGTTTAAAATAACATTGATCGTATAGTGAGTTGTTGCCTTTTATATATATGACCAGTCCGCATAGCGCACCGTTACTGTATTTAATTACCTTTGGATTTTTCGAAATTTTCCGTACCGTTGAACTCTAACTACTATTCTAATCAGATCTCGTGTAGTATATGCGTGTGACGCGCGACGATTTTCGGAGAAATATTCAATCTTCACGGTCAAGCTTCAGACCAACCGGTTAACATATAACTAAGGACAGCAAACCGCTTTAAATTTTTCGAGATCTTAATTAGGGTAGTAGATTGTTATCTCAGGAGCTTGATTTATACGATCTTACCTTTTTCATGCGAATTTTTCTTAACCCTGGAAAATATGTAGTGTATATAGTGTGAGAAGAAAAAAAAACAGTTTTAATTAGTCGTATAGTATAGTAGTTGACAGTGTGAAAATGTATTACATATCTGGTAGGAAAATAACACAATCTCTGGTTTATGCGAAGTATCGGAATAATTCGAGATACTGAGAGATAAGGTGGACAGATTCATCGTGAACCAAAATTTAGACAAGTTGCGCGCGATGCATATTCAACGAAGTCGCGTCGTACGTATAAGTAAGGTTGCAAACGAGTTTTTCTCGCGCGTCTCTCTTAGCGAGAAACATGTCGTGCACTTTTAAAGCTCGTTGATCCTTTGACATATATAATGTACAACCACGGTTATGTAACACACGCGCGAGTTTACACACTATTTTCTATAATCTCAATAAATTACTAGCAAATCGTTACTCTTATAATTATTAATGTTAATCTCCATTTCTCACTCTTAACTCGCACTAAACTCCATAACCGCGTCGATTACCCGCTAATAACTTCGTTAACCGTGCGTGTGTGTATATATATATATATATATATATATATATATAAAAATAAAAAGCATTCAGAACCACAGTTACCACGTATAATATAACACACACACAACCCATATAAATCCAGAGAACTTGAATGACTCATACACGTCGCGCGACTTATCTCCAAGAACTCTCGTAACTCTCCGATCGCACATTACACATTACACACATACAAGAAGCGAAAATATATACCCGTAGCATTGTTTCATCTTCCTTCCAAAACCACATATATATACAACGCGAATGGTTTCTAGAAGACGACGGTAATCTCGTTGTTCTAGAATCTGCGTAATGGCAGAACACGTGGAGAGGCACCTATTTTGCCTTTCTGCATATACAGTCCGTTCATATACGACGAACGTGTAGCGATAAACAAATGCGCGAGCGAGCGAAGAATATAGCCGTCGCCGCGCGTCGTCGATTATTTGAACGACCTACATGTGTACTTGTGAGAGAGCAAGTAGCAGCAGCATTGTTGGTAGATTCGATTCGCGCGTGTGTAATGGCTCGCAGTCGCGTATATATACGTGGAATATAAAAGTTCTGGGGAATATCGCCGTTGTATATATGTATATGCGTAGGATGGTTGAGATTTCCGATGACGATGAGTGATATACGCGGAAATTGTAATTAGTTGGGAATTGAAATAGTTGGAATGTGGTTTGGTACGTGGGAGGAAGATTTTGGTCTGGTTATTTGAGTGTTTAGTGTTTGAACATTAATGCCATTAAAACTACAAATATAGTATAATTATAGTATTATACTGATTGCATATCCTCAAACACTGTTCATTCATAACTCAAACCGATCAACATTATCTCACCAACCAATACATATAATAAATCAGAGCGACACGTACTCGAAGAAATCTACCCCAGATTGATACGATCTTTCTGTCTTATAATATCTCTCCCCGCCCACGTCCAAATATTGTTTCTTCATCTGCTCTATAGATTCTCGTTGTTGATAACTCGCGTTCTCTTGTATTAATAGCGACTATATACTTCCCGCGGCAATACGTCGCAATAATACTGGTTAATAAAAGTATTATGATGTACTTCATGCTGCTCTCGTTATACTTATTAATATATGACGAACGACGCATTAATACATAAACGACTCATCGTTCGATTAACCGAAAGAGTAAACAGAAAACAATCGATTATAACCGATTCGTCACCTGCAGACGAATACACAATCGACTCTGCTGCTCTATATTATTGCGTCGCAGTGTGTATACACATTTATACTCGCTATAAATCATTCTCCTCTCTCGATAAAGCGAAATGAAAAGATAGAAGAAAAAGAAACGCGTGGACTATACGTTTCGTTGCATCATTCACGGTAAGAGAGCGAAAACCGATTTCTCGCCCGTTTCTTAATTGCAACTCTATACGCCTATGTACGCGTGCGCGTGCATAGCCGATTAATAGTCATATAGCATCGGCCATATGACAATAGACACGTGCGGCTATGCTAGCTGCATTCTAGATGCGCGATATAGAAATTTCACGCCGGAAGTGTGCGATTGCGTGCTCGTGGGGCATTGAATTAAAAAAAATTTCGTGCGATAACGAGTGCCGATAAAAATGCGGTCGCCTCCGGATGATATATATATGTATATATATATAGTATATGTATGCGTGCGCGATGGCTTTTTTTTTAGGTGAAATGATTGTATTGTTTTGGGAGAAAGTGAAAGTGTGTGTCGAAAATTGCGAGCAATTTTTTCCAATCATCTCTTCTCTCTCCCCCTTAAAAAGTCGTCGTCGTCGAAAGTGTCGCGTGGACATGTTGGTCAGTGGTCGACGTGAGGACAATGGCCACGAGAGTCCGAATACGCTTCGGTCTGATGTGTATACCGTAATTATTTACATTCAGAGTATAATACACACAAAGAGGTTTTCAAGAGCGTGTAAAGCGATAATGAGATCGTCACCGCCGTCGTCATCGTGTCCGTAAGCTCGTAATTTAGCTCATTGTTTCAGCAACTATATATGCTAAACTACATAAACCGCAAATTGTTATATATATCCTCTCCTGTGTGAAAGTGAAATTGACATTGACATGTCCTAGACTATATGTGTACGAGCTTTTACTTTGATGTCGTTGAACGTTTAAGCTGCTGCTGTTGCTGCTGCTACAAGAGAGAGGAACTATATCATAGAGATGATGATACGCGCGCCTAGATCGCACGCGTACGCGCACGCTTGCAATTGATAATTGTAGCCTTTAGCGGCAGTGACATACAGTGATATATAGAAAATTGCGTAATTACGTCGTTAGCGTCGATATGCGACTTCATACGATATATAACCATAGATCAGCAAGTAGCAGTAACTCTACGATGCCGGAATCTAGATAAAACTGGATACGTTCGTACATATATAAATGCTGTTATTCTTTGTATGTGTGTATAACGTATATTGGCAAGCGTTGTTGTGATATTTGTTAGGACGTTAAACGTTCTCGAAGAGTAAAAAAGCTGAAAGTGTCCAAAAAACATACCGAGAGTCGTAATACATTGCTACTTGTTTGCGCGCTAGGAAAGCGTAATTTATTTGCATTAGCACGAGTGGAATGGCTTTTCCAAGGTGTTTCAAAGATTCATTTGAATACTAAATGTCCAACAGTAGTCAATCAGTCGGTCATCCAGAGTTTACACTTAGATTACATATAGTTTCACACGATCAAAATTGAAAACATCTATTCCAGGCAATGATTTAGTTAAATGTTATTCTAAATTATCGTTAAGAAATTATATAAGATAACTTACCAAAAACGCATATCATGCGCGTACCAAGTGAAATTCACGTGAATCAATAGATACAATGTATGTTACACACCATCAGCTGATCCTCGTAGCAGGTCAATGCTGGTGTATATGGCAGATGCCGTCGCGACGTTGGCACGGTTCGCTGTCTTTATTAACCCAATGATGATCTGACAGATCGCGAGTCGCGAAGCTTCGATGATTCTCATGAATTCTGGACATTTATGTATGTCCGTTTGAGATTTTTAGTATATGTGAGAAATTTATCGAAGTGTTTTGTTTTGATAGTAAACATAAAATAGCTTAGGTCAAACGTATAATTTACAATATTTTCAGTATGGAATTTATGGATACGCGTAAAATCATCGTGCGACGATAAAACTTTAAAAAAAGTTGTTTTTGTTTACACACGTTTACGCGATTCTTTTCACAAAGTCACATTTATCCAATTGCGCGAAATGAATTTCTTCAAATGACTCAATTAACGTTAACGCTTGATTCACTCCTCGCTCTTTAAACACTTTTTTTTTCTTACCTCTCGCACTTATCACTCGCGTAATATATACCGAGCGCTCGTGCGTACATTTTTCTCGATCCTATCAATACATACATATATGTACACAGGAAACTCACAGCGCGCCGTTAATTAAACGGGAAGTATCGTAGACTTATATATCTACACACACATACACGCACACACACACCACATCGAATTAAGGTCGTTTCGGAATCCAGCAAAAAGCCGCGTATATATATATATGTATATATGTGTGGCAACGCGTGTCTAGCGACTGACTGATTCTTTTTTCTAACGGAAGTACTGTTACTCGAAAAGAAGAGGAAAAAAAAATTTGCATTCTAATTGCACGCAATCGCGCGACCTGGAATCGCGACACGATACGCTGCTGTGCGTTTTTGATACACACGCCGTCGTCGTCGTCATCGGTCGAACGGACGTGAAAAATAGGGGGTTTTAGTTATGTCACGTCAAGGTAGTATAATGTAATTTTTTTTCGTTATATACGTTATTATTCGGTAAAATCGCGTCTTTTCTGTATTCTACTTTTTCTATATAGAAAATATATATAAAGCGAATAAAGAAACGTCGCGTCCTATTCTATAGCGTTACGTTATATACACAATTTCAATTTAATAACCGATACCCTCGCGTACAATATGCTTCCTTATACCTCTCAACCAACCATTCAAAGAATCTCCCATTCTATAAGACTCCCAATATTCCATCAAAAACCCTTATACACCAAATCCCACGTATCTCTCGCCAAAAATCCTCTCCGCCTACTATACTATATCTATTCCCATCACATATACAAAAAAAGAAACCGCCCACATCTACCATAGCAAAAAGCGCCCTCGTATACCAATTACCCGAAGAAATCGTGCGAACGAAACCCTCGTCGTTCCATATTTCCATATAGCTTGTTCATCGTTATACATACCTTTGCCACTGCTGTTGGCTCATTAGTTCCTTGTTTTTTTTCCCTTCTCGCGTGCGAGGATTTTAGCTTCTATATATGTGTGCGTGTATTTTAGCTAATTCCGGGGAAAATAAATCCACGTGTAAGAGGAGGAAGGGGAACGACAAGAGTACGTTGACCGGATAGCCGCCGGCGGGGAGCGTTGGTATAAACGTATATATATATATACAGGAGCGCGTGTCTGCGCGACTTTCTCCGCATACCGCAGCGGCGGCGGTGGTGGTATAGAGTGGAATGGGTATATATACGGGAGGTTATTATTGCGAGCGAGGTGCTGGATATATATCTCGCGCAGGTGATGATGATGATGATGATGATTATGGGACATGGGAAGTGCGGAAGAAGAACTGAGAGTAAGGTGTGATCGTATGGGTGGTTTGTGAGAGGTTGGGATGTATAAAGTGCCGAAATTTTTTGATTTTGTTTCGTGGATGTGAATGGAACAATGAATAGTCGTTGTTTTGGTTTAAGTTTTCCAATGGTTTTAAGTTATGTACGAACAATTGCGTTTTAAAAGTTTGTTGAAAAGTCTTTACATTCTTTAGTGCACGACTGTAATGTTTGTTGTATTCTGTAGTCAGAAACTTAATAAAATAATATAGTAGATGGAACTGAAAAATAAAGAACCCTTTATAATTTTCAATCATCGAAATTCAATTCTCTATACAACTGATGTTCTAACTGGTATTGACATCGGCTCGCGCATTAGACGTGGGGAATCACGGAAAATTATATCACCACGACTTTCGTAATCTCTGATATAACGATAATGGAAGTATATAATAATCCCTGTGAAGATTACGAATGTCATCGATTAAATCAATGACGCTTAATTTACGCTTCTTCCTGGTGCACCGATCGGAAAAAGGACGACGAAGCTATATAGCAGCGGATGTAGGATTAAGCTATTAACGCATCATCGCAGGCCATTATCGGGATAATTAAAAAATTCTATCACCGTTTACGAGTATTACTCACACGTACGCTTCAATCGATCGATTAATAGCGCATGAATATATCCTCAAACGTGAGCAAGAGAGGAAAAAAAAGACAAGAATCACCAGTACTTACATCCTGACGCGTAAAGCGATTTTTTTTTCTTGCCTTCGCGTCAAGTGTCTTCTACCGCTTAATAGATTGAGTCATATACGCCGATTGGTGCAGCGAAGTTGTATATATATATGTACATACATATCGCCCGTTATAGAGTGACTCAATTTCCAATTTAAAGAGTCGCGTGCAACCACGCGGCGAGAATAAATCCACGTTTATTGCACATGTACAACACGCGCCATCGTAAATAAATATTTCTTCTGTACTCACATGCTTGCATCTGCGCAAACAATATTATATTCCGAATAATCAACAGCTCAATGTCCGATAAAAAAGTCCCTGCGGTACCGTTGTTGTTGCTGTTGTTGTTTATGCAGCAACTGCTGCTATGTTCTCTGGATCGTTAACACTTTTCTCTTTTTTCGCTATTACACAGATATATGCATATTCACCGATCGCTTGTATACCCATGACTTTTTTCTCATACCTACACACATTCACATGCCTACTCTCGAAAGAGGAAAATTGCATTTCCTCAATTATTACAATATTTGTTTGCCAGTTCGATATAGGCAAACATACCGCTCTTTTATATATACCCACGCTTGCGTGCGAGTACATGTATGAATGATTAATCACGGCATCGATCGACGCAGACACGTGCGCGTATCACGAGATACCGTGCGAGTATAGCGCATAAAGTATAATCATCGATCATGAAAGTTTTTTGCGCGAGCCACAAACGTGCATTGAATTTTAAAGGCCCTCGTGGATGCGTTTTAGATATACATATATACATAATACATATATATACACACGTGTATGTTTTTTATATTACACGTACTGTGTGGTGTGGGTATCGCGCATTTTTCTGGATTTTTTTTTAGCGGCAGTAGAAAGTTTGTTCCGCAAAAGAAAGAGAGAGAGAGATTTTGCGTGCATGCGCTTATTTTAATATGCGAAAGAGTAGTCCGAGAATTACTTTTACGAGCTCGCGCGCGTAGCCGTTTATTTATCAATTCCATATTAATTTAATAAAGTATATACACTGCAAGTATATATATCGTGCGCTGTAATAAAATAAGCAGGTGTAAAAGCCAGCTTTCTATATATATACATATAAAAAGTGCCGGAGGTATCGCGGCATTGAATTCCACGAAAATGGAGTTACATATAGATATATATCGAAGCGCGTTCGTTATTGGTTTCTGATACACATCGTTATAAAGTCACTCAACGGGGTTAACTTAATAATTGCAAATACAAACGAACGTGGACGAAAATACCTTGACTGCAAAGTTACGTAGTCACTTTGCTCCTATATATATATATATATATATCCAGTTAAAACGTACCCAACTTTGTTTTTCACAATCACATTACGAAATCCCTACGCACGGTCTCGATTAATATCACCACCCAGCGATCTCATCGCCCACCAAAACGCTATCAAAATTCCCCCCTACCGCTATATACTTATATATAATTCCCCTTCGGCCCCCCACGAACAGAAAAAAAAAATTGCGCGTGGAGAAAGCGCCGCCACGCACGCGATGTATATATGTATATATATATACAACACATCGACCGCGTGTGCATCGTCGTATTAATCAGCGCGTGCACCATACACCCGACGGGGTCTACTGTGTGTATGTGTCATGCGCGCGCGTTCGTGTAAGCGTATATATATATACATACACACGAGGTATATCGGATGATTCCTTTTTCGCGCGCGCGCATGTGTGTGTAATGTATATATACCTGCGCATGCGCCACAGAGGTTCTGATTTATAGAGGTTTATTTAATTATCCAGAGGCCTGATTTATGGGAAGTTTTTGCGGCGCGCGTGTGTAAGCTACTCTTTTCGGGGTTGTCATTTTACGTCGACGTCGGTGAATTACACTTTTTTGGAGTTTCCTTTCCGAATAATATACCGGAGCAAGGTAACGATAATAATTCATAAAACTCTTACATTACTTTAACACCAATTCATTAATCTCACCTAATATACAACACCCTTATCCCTTCTCTCCATCCTCTAATTCCTCTTAAAAACACAGCCCGCGATCCTCGACGACAACCTCCTTTTCACCCATCGTCGAACCTGACAATTACCCCCTTTACCTTCACACACATACATATATACTCTTCCTCTCCTGTAATTACTTTCCGATACGCGACACGGCGCACATGCACTCCATTATTTCATAAACCGCGCGAGAGCGATTAACATCGGCCCATTAAACGCGGTCGTCGTTGTCGTCGTCGTCGCAAAAGTCGTCCATCTTTGAGAAAGAGAGAGAAAGAGAGAGAGAGAGGGAGAAGGACGTCAACCTACATTCGGCGAAGCTCTATCGGTTCATGCCGATCGACTTTCGAGAGAGAGAGAGGAGGGAAGTACCGGTCGACCGGTATAGCATTGGCTTAACCAGATAGTCGTCCTCTGTATAAGAGTAAAGAGGGAGAAGTAGTAGCCTTATCGAGGTGTGTGTATATATTGGGAGAGGTGGACAAGTCGGTTAGTGCGTGTGCGTTCCGGTATACATATCTTATATTTATTTTATATAACGAAATTTCTTATAGCTCATTGAAAATTTTATCGCAGAGTTTTATATATTGCGAGATCACTCGAAACGCCTATGTATTACTAATTTTAGACTCATTTTTAGCGGTAATCTGGTTTTGTATATAGATAGGCCGTATATGGATCGCGATTGGGATCGGCAGGTTGGTATTGAGAAAGAGAGGAACGATGTTATCGATGTACGTGCGCAAGAGAGAGAGAGAGAGAGAGAGAGTGTGTGTGTATAAAACTCCAGCTGGTGGTCAATGGGTTTCTCAATATTTCAACAAATTAGGGTAAAAATGTTGTCACTTTATAGTATTAACGAAGAACAATTTAGGGTATATTACGATCGATCTCTATAATATATAAAGATGCGTAGTACATAATTGTGTATTATCATCGGCACTCGAGTGTCCCGCAATTACCGATAAAAAATCTCGTACTACATACTATACACTGATTTAATCAGCATGTACATCAACACTTGAACCATGGCGACGAAACCTTGTCAAAACCTTACACAACGTTTAACCCGTACACCTTGTACCAAAACCGATACATACTATATATACATTTGCTTATATAGCTAAATTATCTCGCACCTAACGAAACTATCACTTCCTATCGATCGATAGATACCGTGTTCTCACTATATCGACATACTTCTACGTAGTACATACATATAATAAACCTTGATATCACGCGCAAAATCAACCATTCACTATCGGTCTATATAAATACGAAGTTCAAGTGCTTTAACGTTTACAAGATCTTTATCCAGCGTCCCGTCGTCGCTACCGAAATTATCCTTCTTCTCCTTCTCTGTTACGCGCGAAAACACCTTGCTTGTAAATCCCCTCTTAATATATCTAATCATTCGGGGCCCCCTTTCGTATATATCCTCCTCCACGACGGGGGGGACACGAGAACGTGATTTTTACTTCGCGCTCGCGTACACACATGAGGTTGCATCATGATGCTATTGCTCTGTGTTTATCTATATGTATATATAGGTATATAAAGAGAGAGAGAGAGAGAGAGAGAGAGAAAGAAAGATACAATCGACGGCACGCGTGTACAGTTACGCGGCACAGGCGCGCGCCTGTTCGTGCACCTGTTGTGCGCGAATCGTGTATGTATGTGTGTGGTTGATGAGAATAAGAGAGAGAAATAGAGAGAGAGAGAATAAGAGAGAGAAATAGAGAGAGAGAGAGAGAGAGAGAATGCGGAGGTTTTGTGCGGGTTATATGGAGCGAATCAGTTTTTGTGCGGATGTGATATGGTTTTTGTTAGAGGCGAACGCGGGTGGTTGGGAAAGCGAGAAGTGTGTTATAATGAGGGGATATACGATATAGCTGTACAGACAGATTAAATATACTATATACATTTAAAATGAAATACGATATTTTATTGTTTTTTTTTTAAATGAGAAATCGATGTTTTTTCTAAAGATCCACAAATATACATCCAAAACAATATTTTTATTTATATATACAAGCCTTCAAGTTCTTGGAAAAAAAGAAAGAAAATTAAATCCTTATTTCCACCTCTCGGCCAGCGATCCATTCACTCCGCACGTACGCCGAATAAAGAAGAGGAGAGAGAGAGAGAGAGAGAGAGAGAAAGAAAAAGAGAGCGAATCTCGCAAGAACTCGATCGGGCAGTCACTCAGTCAGTCACTCGGTCCCCTCATCTCTCCCTCACTCCGCGAATCATGACCGCGCTCTTTTTTCGCAAGCGTATACAACGACGACCACCACTACCACTACTACCGGGCGATCGAATCGAGCTCACTTTCACGAAAACCCATATACCCACATCGCGTCGTCCTGCTTGCTTGCTTGCTCTGAAAAAACTCCTTTTTTGTCGTGTATACATGTGTATATATATATATATATATATATATATATATATACACACACACACATATACGGATACGCGTGTATGTATATGTATAATGTATGCCGAAAGAAGACGATCCTCTCCCTTTCCGATAATTCGATTCCCCACACGCGTGATGCACGTGTATGTATCTGGGTCTTTCAAAACTTCTCTCTTTGTTTCAATGTATATATACACGCGCATGTTATCCTAGATTTTCCTTTTTCAGAGTTTTACATCGAACAATTAAACCGCACGTACAACTTATACAGTGTTTATTGCTGAATTCACACGTGAATAGTATACATATAGACTGTGCAAAGCTGACGGTCACTAGGTTATTACACTACGCGCCTATAATGGGTTTTTTAATTTTCTCTCGTGGGTGTGTTGTCCGTTGTTCGGTAAAAAGGCGTGTACGCTAGTAGCACACGCGGTGGTTTATGACTATGCTGGTGAATATATATATATATATATATACACACACACACACACACACACACACTCGTTCATTATACGGGTTTTTTTAGACGTACTTTCGTATATATAAGCGTACACGTGAAAGAGTACACCGTTTCTTCAACTAGATGTACATATAAGTGACGAAGAACGCGTCACGTTGTATTTAGATGCGTATCACGTGTGTAATATATGTAAGAAAAAATAATGATTTTACGAGTGATCGCGTTGATATTTAAATTTTTATGTACCGTGTATAATAACGACAGTTACATACGCTCAAATCGTTTGATATCGCTATAATATGATCCTTAGCATAATCTAATCGTTATTTTGACATTACTCTTAAACAATCTGAGATAAGAAGATATTATATATACTTTTTAAGCGTACCATTCATGTGTACTGCATTTTTTAATGCGTGCAAATATACTTATACCCGCAGTGTAAATCCGATCCTATCGTTGTTATGTGTGGCGGCGATTTATCGCTCGTGTAACGCACACGTGTCCCAAGTTATCAAAGCGATTGTCTTTCGTGAAATTATACAAAATTCAAAGTGCCTACGTCGTGTTGTGTCTTAATGTTCCTCCTTTTCTCTCATTGCGTCGGACCATAGGGTAGGTCATATGTATATGAATATGCGCGATACGACCGCCATAAAACTTTTGTCTCGTGTAATTACCCGCACGCGGCTTACATTTACTCCACCGTTCGTAAAAGTAACAAAAAAAAAAGAAGAAAAAAAAATATTTTGTATCTTCTAAATAATGAAAATTCTATGTATGTATATATACCTATACCTATACACGCTTGCGAGCTCGAAAAACAATACACATTCTTATCATCTTTGAAAATCGCCCTTGAACTTTCCATTATCTTCCTCCTTTATAACTACATAGATACATATACCCCGCCCTCGGAGCCTCATTAGCCTTGCTCCTCCAAAAAACCCTCCACACCCACACTGCCTGACTCTGCCCACCCACACACACCTACACCCTTCTATATATATACCTACTTCCCAATTAAGCCGCGACAAAATTAACGAAATATAAATCAGCCCTTCTTGAAGAGAAAAAAAAAATCTTCCCCGATCCGCGACTGATAACACATGTGTGCTCGCTCCATTGTATATACCAACAAAGGGGCGGCAAAGCGAACAAAGGGCTTATAGCATAGACCTTCGCTATACGCGTATATATAATAATAACGATAAAGAAGAAGAAGAAGAAGAAGAAGAAGAACCAGCTGAGCTTGTGGAATTCAAAGCTTGCAAGGCGAGCTGGAAAAGATGTCCAGAACTGATAGGGTAACCGAGCGATTGTTGTGTCCACGCGCGCAATGTGTATATATATGTATAGGGGAGAGAGAAGAGAACGTTACGGTTCGGTGGTAGAAAAATAGGTATATAGCGAGAGTTGCCGTGCTTCCTGCTTCCGTGTGCGAGTAATATATGTGGCGAAGGGAAGATTCGGTTGGTGGATGAAGTTGTTAAGAAGGTGAGACGAGGGGAAAGTTGTGAACTATGGATATATATATATATAAGTGTTTACGCGAATTGTGAGTGTATATCTTTATTGTTTTAGAAATAAAAAAGTTATCGGTTAAGTGTTTTCTGGAAAATATGATAAAGGCTGTTTTTGTTTTTCGGTTGGCCTCGGTCATATCTGAAGATGATCGTTATTAGAATAATTATTCGGACGAGCAGTTGGAATTATCGTTGACGATTTAATTATTTTCTATATTACATCAGCCAAACTAAGCTAATTTTTAAAAAGAAGCGCTACTCGTCCAAACCGTGTATATAATATATATATATAACAAAACGATTACACGATAACAACGAACGTCATCATTCGATACCTGTATTTATTGCTCTGTTTCCTCGCTGTACATCTTCTCTCGTTTACCACACTAACGATGTGATATACATATATACGCAACGTAATATCAGAGCACTTGAAATCGGTATAAATTATACATATATAGTACACCACGATCAACGGATCCGACATCAAAGAGCGCGCGCGCGTCAATTCGAGCTCTCTCTCTCTTGCTTCATCCGCAATTAGTTTTGCATTACGCCGTTAATTAATTGTCATTAGCGGAAACCATAACGCGCGGCGGTTAGCGCAAGTAGCGCGCGCGCGGTCGCAAACAAGGTTATAATTTGATATTCCCCGTTATCAGGAATTATACAATTGAAAAACGGTTGTTAACGTAAACGGCTGCTGCTTCTGCTGATGCAGTTCTTGACGTATACCTATAAGAAGTATATTGTGGATTAAAAGCATTGGCAAAAAAGGTTAAGAATTGTCGAGAACTCCGAACGTAAAAAATAATTTGGAGCTATTTTTGTTATATGAATGTATGCAGATAAGAAGAGTTACGTAAAAAAAGGAATAAGGAAATGTATATGTAAGACAACAAAGCAATTGAATATTTCATAACAAAACCGATAAAAAAAAAAGGAAAAAAACAAAAGTTAACGACCACGCACTTGCTACGAAAAAAAAATCCATCGTCTCCAAAATTTTCTCCTCGCATCACGTACACGTATATTATATACATAGCCATTTCGTCAGACACTCACGTGGGCTTCTCTCATCTCTCTTTCACGCTTTCTCCTGCTCGCGGCGTCTGCTGCAAGGGCATGCATACATACACATGCGCTCAGACAAAGTAAATAACGATGTAACGGCAAAAGTCGCGCATGTGTGTGTGTGTGTGTGTATATATATATATATACTGCACCTTACACGCACATCTCTTTCTCTCTCTGCTCCACTTCGCATTCTCATACTGTTTTTCACGTGTTCGTACGCGCGCCAACGGCGATTGCATTTTCCGACGCGCGTTTTCCTATCTCCAGCACGCGCTCGCGTTTTAATTGTCTCGAGAGGATTTCGCGACGCGCGCTGTAGACATACATATACATATATATATACACAAAGTGTAATTATGATTGTAATGCGGATTGTACGCGCGCGCGCGCAAGAGCGTGGGAGGAGAGAGAAACAGAGCTGAATTCACGCGTATGTTGCGGTGTTTACTATGTGATGAGGCTATGTAACGTGGGATCGAGAGATTTAGCAAAAGGTGTTGGTGGTGATGGTGACGTTAGGTGTGATTATTTATTAGGGTTCGATAAGGGACATATATAAGATTGGTATAAGGAGAGACGAGGTGGGGTATATATAAACGATGATTACGAGTTATTAAAGTTTTATATCTAGAATAAGGTGAGCCCCCTCATTAAGCTATTCGCTGGATAATATATATGTATACGTACCCTATTATGAAAAATTATACCCATTAAGTGCATATGAAAAGCATTACGTATATAGCGCGAGCGCCGCGCATTAAGACATTATATCTTATACATAAAATTGCTACCTTGACATTGTGCGCCACGAAGACCGTAATCTAGCTTAAATCCTCATCTGCATAATATTCCTAAAATATTAAATTACACTATACTCCCGCCCAGCGAGAACATTACCATCGTCGTCGTAGCAGCAGGATATACTGTAATTTTACCGTACCTCAATCATGACTCACATCAATCTTTATCGCGCCTCGCATAGAGTCTATATATATATATATATATATATGTATGTGTGTGTGTGTCTTCCTGTCGGTTTTTTTTTCATATCAAACGTTACTTTCTTACTTGTACGCATATGTATATAAATAAATGACTTTCCCGGTAAACCTTGACAGAGAAAAATCGGATAACGACCTCCTGCACGTTGCACTCGAAAATCATGATTCCGCGTAAATGAAGATTAGCGCATCTCGCGCGGGCACATGTTATTTATCAAGATCGATACCGATCGCGATCACGTTATCCACCACGTATATATAGGTGTATACGGACTGAAAATAACCGGATCTAAGACGAAGATCAATCATCATGGTAGCATATTTCGGTGTAGGGCGTGTGCGTGTATGTAAAAAGTGCGGATGGATAGAGAGAAGAGTTCGACAGAAAGCTCGTTAATATGCGTGCACGTTTGGTGACTGACGGCGATGGGCTAAGTATAGACTTTTAGTGGTTTCCTCTATTGGAATTCCAAGAGTTGTTTTGTGTCTGAGTCAAGCAATAAAAATTATTACATTTTTATTTAAAGAGTCGGATGGACTTTGTTTCTTTCCCTATTTGCATGGGATACAAATTCGGAAAGTATTAAAAGGAAAAAAGGGGAACATATATATGGAAGCATGCGTGTAGAAATGAAATTTTAGTCCTTGAAAGTTATTCAACTTCACACGTGTCAAGGGGATATAATTCTATTGGGTATGGGCTGTATTATAGTTTAATAACAAGTTTATAGAGCCATAAAATTGATTTGAAATCAATTTGAAAGTTCTGAGCTATATGTATGTGTTTACCAAAGTTTTTTTTTTGTAGCAGAGTTTTTTCGTAATGGTTCATAAATTTTGCAGCTCGTTGTATTTGCTTCGGGATTTGATCAATAGTTCGCGCGCATTCTATTGTTTGTTTATCTCTCTCTCATACATCAATATTAGCTTTATAGTTATATACGCGTTCAGTATAAACATGAACAAATTTTTTTTTCAAGCTTCTAACGTGAACAAATACACCATGTATTTTTATGATTAACAAACTCTCGGTAACCAAACAACAGATTTTACGCTTCAAACTTTTTATTCACCTATAATAATATAAAAAAAACCTTTATACATACGAGAAAAATTCGACTTTATTTTTAAACAAACATTTATTCGCTTCTTCAACTATATATACTAAATTTATTAACTAAGAAAAAAATCCACTAACCATGCTTTTCTTTTCTATTCTGTTATAGGCGAAGGCTGCGTAGAGAAGCCTGTATCAACGTTGTGGCGCAACTACGTGAGCAGCAGCCGACCGGACGTGACGATGCGGCTGACCATAACGAACGGCGGCTTGACCGCGACGACAAAGGATCATGGTTTAACCGAGTACTGGGCGCATCGAGTGACCTACTGCACAGCTCCAGCCTCACACCCGCGTCTCATCGTTTGGGTGTACAGACACGAGGGTCGTAGACTCAGGCCTGAGCTTAGGTGCCACGCGGCTCTTTGCTCTAAGGAGTCAACCGCGAGGAGATTGGCAAGTGTTCTGAACGCTAGGTTACACCAGGCGTTGTTAGAGTTCAGAAGGGACAAAGTGTCGAGGCAAAACGCAAGGTGAGTAAAGGAGATGAAGGATATTTTTGGAATAGGAAGGAGAGAAAATTGGTAATCGATGGTTATCGGTGCGAAGGTGTAATGAAGTGAGATGTATATACGAAACACTTGGAAGGTTTTATCAGTTAATATAGTGGGTGGCGGATGCATTGTTGTTCTGTATATACTTATTGGAGAATCGTCGTAGGGTATCAACAACTATTCTGTGTCACAGCGAAACTTAATCCGTTGCAACTATTCGAAATAAAGTACACACGTAAAAATGTAAATAAGAAAATATAATTTTATTATTCATAATAACACAACTATTACAGAAATACAAACGTTTACAGACCTTGGAGTTTCCAAGATGTTTTTTTTCGCACGGCGGTCAGGGTGAATTTGATTTTAAATTCGTCAGATCTGATGCTCATCGAGGTATCAAAAGGGCGGAGAGAAGGGAATGGATAGTAGGTGGAGTTTTTGAAATTATAGCAAGGAATTCTATTGAATAATTATTTTCTCGCAGGGAAAGGGACATGAGAAAGTACGCAGGTCAAATAGATGCAGGAGAAACAAGAGAGATTCGATAGGATGCATATGTGGCGGGCTGGGGGGTAATAAAACAATTATACGAGTCGAATCTAAAGGTCGCGCGTGGGTGACATTTTTTTTTTATATTAGTGGCTACGAATTTTATTTTGATAGCCTTTAAGGATTAACGTAGGGAGAAACGTGATTTTTCACAGAAAGCGGATTTGGGGAAACACCAGATATAAATGGCTAATGTGACGGGGTTATAAATAAATTAAAGAAAAACTAATTTTACAATACGGTTAAAGGTCGCAGAGGTATAAGAGATAAAATGGTAAAAATCTAAGATTTGTTACGCACACAAAATAATCCTAGACGCAGCTGTGAAAATATATACATTCCTTGACATATTGAGACATACTACAAATACAGTACAATTATATTAATATGTATATACGCTAACTTCTAATCTAGATAAAAAACAATATACTCGTTACGTCTGCCGGACGTAACACTTATATGTATACACACTTCGTCCTCTGTGAAATGTGGTTCGAGAACGTTCCAAGTTGTGTAAAGTTAAACTAATTTCAATGTCTCGTTATAAGTTTAATGGATTGATAGGACGCGCGTTGTGAATTTTTTATCGTTTCTTCGACGGAGACGGTAAATTTGCAAGCTGGCGCGTTATATAGGTGTTATCGCGGTAAACGCTCGTAAATCAAGTCATTGAACTCGAAAAACTTTTAACTTATACGATATTACCGGATCGATAGGGTGTATATATTATGTGGTTCGCAATGTTTAAGGAAATGTACAGAATGATATAGACGTGGATATTTAAAATACCGGAATGGTATCTGTTACGTGAATGCAAATCGCGGATCAAAAACTTCGATCAAGGATTATTGAAGCCAAAATGGTTATCTTAATGAGATTCTGACGCCGATAGTTCGACAGAAAAAGGTTTTTGATATGATTTTTTTCGAATAGTCTTTATAATCAGTTTATATGTTGTGCAAATATAAAATAGTGAAATTTATCTATAAAAAAATTAAAATGCGATTGTTGCGAATGACGCAATTGTATTTTTAATAAAATTTCTATACTTTCCAATGGAAAATAAATCCCAATGTTTTCTCACTTATAAATAGTTAACGATAATATACTTTACGTGTAAAAATACGACACCACCTTATCGGTAATTTTTATAGTTTTTTTAATCACGTCTATATATTTTTTTTCCATTATCATAGAAAAACACTATACTTCACTTTCTGCGTTATCTCTCACTTATCATCCACTCGACTAATATTAAATAACTTTATACCTTTCCTTTTGTATAAAAATACTCAATACACTCTTCTATCTTATTTCCAATCTTCTTCGCGCTCGCGTATATCATTTAAATTTGATTCATTGAAGAAGCATTCTACTATAATATGCATCGCTAGATACGAATTAGTCAACGTAAATTACGCTCCTGACCTTGGTTATATACTTTCTAAGAGGAGTCATGAAATCGAGATTGAAAATCACCGCGCGAGCTCACGACTATAGCGTTTCTTACAGTTCTAATCACCGTCGCGGCCTTGGCGCGTGAATCTTTTTCCTTTTTTTTCTATTTCTACTACTTCTTCTTCTTCTCTTTACGGGAGCGGCAAATTCATCTTATGCGCTGTCATGCACTCGATCTCGCTTAAAGAGAACGAAAAATATACCGAAAAAAAAGAGATTTTAAAGTCGAATTTTCTCGATTTGTAATTCGTTGTTTTTCTCACTAATGTATAGTATACGTGTTTTTCATCGTTTCAGCTTTTGAGTATATGCGCGCTGACAAGTATGTTGAATGATTTCCCGAGAAATCGGGCGCCCGGTGTGTCAAGGCTGTTGAAGTCTTTGAGATTCGTTAAAAAAGTATTCGTCATGTCGTCGTCGACTGTATATTTTACTCTATGGTTAACAGCCTTTTCCTTAAATTGCTTATTATTAGCGGCCCCGAGTGCCGTGATAAATTATACATTAGCGTTAAATGGAGCCGACTTTATCACGGATACCGTGAAAGAGGGAATAAGTAACTTTTTTCACGAAAAATATATATTGTGCGTAAATTATGCGGTATCGCGAGTCCCAATATTTAAATATACATATGCCTATCAAGGAATGCTCATAGATTACGTGGGTCTATATTTATATATACGCTTATGCATGTGTGTGTTGAATATAAAAAAAATCTAGAGACCAAACCTGTTTCCCGTACAGCTGTCTATTTATGCTCGGATAATCGAATAAAAATCTCAATCAATCGGGTGCCGGATTCCTCGAATGCACATATAGAATAACTACGTTGTCAAGATAACTTTAAAAGGGCTATCAGATATGGAGGCGGATAATTTTTCCATGTCAACGAGGAAAATTCGCTCGTATATATATATAACATTTTGGCAAATTACATTATTTACATGTAAATATACGCGTGTATTTCGTGATATAATTTATAATGTTTTCGAATATACAGTGTTCATAAAGATATCCGAGTTATTTGATATACATTAATTAAAGTGCTTTCAACTTCCTTGTGTATATATACACACACTTAAAGTCAAATAATGTTATGAAATAACACTTAGCGTAGTGACTTTTCAAAGTATCATTAGCGGATTCGCAATATCAGATGAGAAAGAGATCGCTATACTTACCCTTTTCATATACGGATGATTTGAGCGAGTCATTTTATAATATACTTATACTTTCCTAAATGTCTTGTTAATTAATTGAAGATGATCCATCAAAGTCACATAATATCTTATATATATATCGTCACGTGGAACTTTCGTTTTCAATAACTTTCTACGATTTCACTTATATCTGAAAAAAAAATGAAATAATTAGCGGATCAAAAAGAGAAAACTTCCGGTATATTATGTAATAACGTGTGAGGAGTGAAAAATAAACGTGTTTTTCGAATATTAATCTGTCGCGCGAGTGACTTCGATTTCAATAATCTTTTCAAAACTATGATAATTAGTTCGTGAGCTGTTACAATAGAGAACATGTTATTATATTATATAACGCTGCAGTTCAATATATTATTGTTAAACCGTTTGCTTAATTAAATTAACAGGATTTTTAAATTACCTTTCAAACCTAACAATAATTCTTGTCCCCCAAGTGACTTTAAATTTAACTCCTCGCACGACAAAGTAACAAAAACAATGCATTCGCTTACACAATGTCGCAATATTGCCAAGATTATTTATTACTCGTAAAATTTGACCTTTCCTCACAATCTGAGCAATAAACCTAATCTACATTTACATAATATATCCTCAAAATGCAAATGACTATAGCATCATGCAACAACGACAACCTGACTATACCGTCAATTTCCTCGTTTTCTTTGTTCTATGAATCACATATATATTAATCTTTATCTACACTGCCGCGTTCTTTCTTTCCTCGTACAAAGATTATACATACCTTCGCATTTCCTGCGTGCAATTTTTACAATCTCTCGTCTCCCTATCAATCACTACGCACGTATAAATATATCTTTCTAAGGAAACCATCGTCTTACATTCCATCAGGTTATCACTGGCGAACGCAGTATACGAGAACCCATCGTTACCCCGTCGCAAGATTCTACTAAGCACGGGCGGTTCGAACTACCGTCCACCACTGGAACGCTCCAAGAGTGCACCGAAATTATCAGCTATTGAGGAAGACGCAGTAGCCGAGGAAATTGAACAGCAACGGTTCCTAGAGGAACTTGCTTCTCTCGAGCATGTGGCTCAAAGCTGGCAGGAACATGAGAGTTGGCGGTTAGCGAGGCTTTTGGAAGCATTGCATCATAGAGAATCGTCAGATGAGAACGGCAGCATCTCGAGTGGCTGTGAGACTGCCAGTACTGCTAATAGCGAGGAGAGGGTGTCAAGCAGTGAGGATTCCCATCTGCCACATGAGCCTGATTTGCTTAATGGTGAGTGTTGATTTTGAAAGCTGGGATGATTTTTGGGTACTTTTTGCTTCGGGAATGTAAAAGTTAGAAAAGAGGGTTGTATATAAAAGTATATATATAGAAAGTTTTTTATTATAAGTTTTTGATATTAGATTTGAAAGTAAACAATCTGGATATTCGCTGAACTCTTCGGTTTTGTGAATTAACATGCGAAACGTTTGGTGTATTATATATGAAACTCGTGTACCGCATACCTTATTTTTCGAATTTCTTTATTCGGAATCTCAAGTTTAATATCTTTGGAAGAAAATGGCAAAAACAATTGTTGCGAATATTCATTGACCCAGTTTTTCTCCCCGTTTACTTGGAACTCCCGCAATCTTTGAAAAATCTCCATAAAACTTTTGCTGTACGCATACTCGCCTGCATACATATGGATGAATCAGCCAAATGGACTGTGACCGATGATATTTTTTGCCATGAACATTATGTTTTGCAAACATCTTGCTGCATTCTTATACTTTAAATACCGCGAAATTTAAACAAAATTTCCGAACTATACACTCTCTACTATATTACTCGCGAATTGCTTATTCTTATTCTTCTCCCAACTTTGAATATACACAGTTTTTTACGGCTACGGTAGTAAAATAGAAAGTTTCTCCGAAAGTTTACCCAAAGCTGTGTAGCAAAAATAATTCTCCCAGCTCTATATATATTAAAATTTTCGACCTCTCGATATTATATACTTTCCAAATATATAATAAATAAACCCGTTTCTTTTTCTTTACAGGCCAATGCACGACGACAGGCAAAGCTTTAACAGCAGCTATGACAACCAACGTACCATTGTCCACGACACCACCACTTTGCAGTCCCAACAGTCATCACGCAGGTCCAAGACGTAACTCAGAAGGGTCACCGAATTTCATGACGTGCGCGGGTAGTCCACGTTTCCGTAGACGAACCAGTAGACAAGCACGCACACGCAGTCGCAAACAGCTCGTTAGTACTGGCAGTGGTGGTGGTAACAACAGCCTCTCTGGTGAAGAGTCGTTAGAGGATGAGGATGAGGACCATCGTATGATGTTGATTGAGGACTCGGGTGCTGGTAGCGGGCCAAATGACGGGAATTTCTTTGACTTCGAGGACGTCGAGGATCTCGATGAGATTGTCGATTTCAGGCCGCATGGGGAGAGCCCGAGGAGCTCGTGTACCGGTGGACAGTCGCCTGCAAGGATTCAGGTGAGGATTGATGGAGTTTGAGTGGAAATAGTTGGGATGGTATGGAGGATTACGGGTTTATTTAACGTTTAGAAGAATAGTGTAGTATTATACTGTGTTAAGATTTTTTAAACGAAATTTGGTACATTTCGATATGTATATTTTAAAACAAAAATTAATCGAGTATAAGTCATTTAAACAGAGTGAACGGAGTATAACGATTATTATTATTATTATAGATCTAATTTCATAGCTTTATCTGAGTTCTCATAACTTCGGAATAGCATGCATTAACTTTGTATAATTATCACTGGTTTAAATGCTTTTGTAAGTTTGAGTACGTGCCTTCTGCCAAGTTCGCCACACGCTCTGTAATGACTTCTTTAATAGTCCATAATTCTTGAATAGATATTTCAATGATTGATCTATCGGAACAAATATCGTTTTGAGTGTGGCACGTCCATCAAAGCGATTCTAAAAATGTAGTGTGATTTGATAAAGAGGAAACGAAAACATAAAGATATGATGGATGGCCTATTCATGATGTTCAGTAAACAAATTCCGTCTTCAAGGATATATATATACACGCACGTTTAAATGCTATTTCTACTCCACGTGGGGTCTATAAATAGTACAAAGACAACATAGAAAAAGGCAAAAATACTTAAAATCTTAATAGCAAAAAGGTTGACGAATGAAAGCTTGTTTTTTCAAAAACCGTTTTTCTTTTCTTCATCAACAAAATCACGCTACGTTAATTCTAAGCAAAGCAAACAATTTTTCGCATTTCTCCGGCCTCTTTCATAACCATCTACCACATACACGTGCGCGCGTGTTAATTAGCTATAATATACCACCACACACATCACTAACAAGCCGTTCTTTTTTCCTCTTTTTTGCAGAACGACAGTTACGCTGCTCTGATCGCGAGGCGAGACGACATGCGGAAGTTCGTCGGCGCGCGACGTGGCTCCTGCACCAGGGACGAGGTCGATGGTAGCTGCCTTTTACCCGTCGACGACGCGGACGCGAATACGAACAACACCGTCACCGTTACGACGACGGCGACGACGACAACGACAGCGGCGCCTTCTGTGTTTCACACATTAGGGTCGCTTGATGAAGAAGAAGCTGATAGCGACGAGAGTGGATACGTCGAAGCTTCACCGAAAAGCTCGATGGATAGGACAGAGCTGAAATGTAGAAAAGAAGAGCTGGAGAAGGAGGCACAGGAGAAGAATAATAACGAGACAAGTGGAGAAGTGATGAAAGCGAACGGCACAGAGCATAACAACGTCTCGGATAAGGCAGAGTTCATTAAGTGTCCGATATCTGAGACCATCAAGAAACTAGCAAACGCTTCGTTAAGAAGCTCGAAAGCTATGCGAGTCTCGACGACAACTTGTCTGGAATCGTTGAAGTCGACAGTGAACAAGCCGGAAATTGATGGCGAGTCGCCGAGTTTGATACAGAGGAAGCGGCTTCTTGCCCAGCAAGGCGTCACCGTTTGAAAACCGTAGTCGGAGGATTAGTTGGCTCTTCCTTCTTTCCTTGCTTCCTTATAGCATCGTCACGGTATATGCATGTGTGCTGATGATTAGACTGCGGGTCCAATCGTGTAGTCACACACGCATACACCTGAGGATGTATAGACGATCCGGTACACACACACACACACACATTTATATAGAGAATAGCAGGTGTAGAAAACTGCGACGACTGAGTGTTTAGCGAAAAAGAAAAACTTCGAATGAATCTCGTCAAAAAGTGCTTTGGAGTGAAATTTCAAGTTTCCACGAACGGTGTGTATATGGATGTATGTTGTTGGAGTATGGGTATATATATATATATATGTGTGTATACTTTGGTATATGATATTTTTAGATGAGATGGAAAAGCATCGAAGCTTGAAATAACTTGACAGGTCTTTTTCTGATGTTGAATGAAGCATGCGGTAGAGAATGATTGTCGATATGTGTGTCCTTGTTTGTACACGCATGCATTGATGTATACCAGCAAGTGTTGTTGCGAACTCGACGTGCGTATAGAGTTTTATCGTGTAACGTAGCATGACGTAATACCAAAACAATTATTTAATTGTGTTAATAGTTTGCGTATACTTTTTCGCTATTCTTTTAAACGACTTTAATATGTAGCTATAACTGCTCGTGGGTAGGTAGGAGCGTGGGACGCTTTAAGACTTGAATTTCACTCTGAAATGATTAGAAAGAGAGAGAGAAAGAAACAGAGAATCGATTTGACTGCGACGTTTTTAAGCATGTGAATAGCGTTTATTGTACATGTACGAGTCGAGGTTGTAGTTAGTTTAGAGATTAACTTCTTTTTTTTGTTGTTAATTTACGCTGAATGAAGATTATTATATATAGTATTCGTGACAAAGTTTTACTGTTAGTCAACGACACGAGCCCCGAAATATACTAATAGTACGACCAATGTGAATGTGAATTCATGTACTTTTTCTCGGTGTGTAGTAGGAAAACATTTATCATTAGATCGACATTAATCTGTGTAAGACAGGATGAAAATTATCATCGCCCGTATAAATTTTTCGATCTACGAAAAGTAAAAGTAATTTTTTCTCTCTATTAGAATGTGTTAAGGTTGCGAGTGGAAACACTGTACTCGTATATAGAATCGTACTGTATCAAAATTTAGATTACTGTTGCAAAAGTGTTTGGAGATTTTCATAACTGTTAATTGAATTTGTTATTTGTTATAAGACTTGCATGGCTGCCGATAATGAGGTCAAATTCTGTATTGAATCCAATTGGAACATGTGATATTGTTTTAAGTGCGCAAATTTTATGTCGTGTAAGACTTTTTGTTTCGTGTGCGAAATTACAATTTTATTTTTACTTTAGATGTGTATTAAAATTATGCAGTTTTTTTATTGTGATATTACAACGCAATATATATGTTAAAATTTTTTTCTCGCGTGTATCACTGTTTTCGATAAAATTTGCAAGAAATTTTTTATTTGAAAACGAATGAATTAGGCATTAAGACGTGTTTAGGTATAGATTTTTGTGAAAAAAAAACCATAAAAATTATAAAAAATGTATTAATCGTGTTAATGTATTGGATAGTTTATAGAAAACGAAACGATCAAATTTATGTGAAAATCTTAAACTACTTTTGTGACAATTAAGTATATTTAGTAATGTATTAAACCATTGTCGGGTGAAATTTCCCACGGCCATTACGATACATCACCAAAACACTCGCGAGATGCTGATTTAAATATAACTCAGCATATAAATTTAACTACATAATAGATGTAAAAACGAATGACGTTTTTAGCGTATTAATGTATAATTTTCACCGTCTCCACAAATGCTGTAGTATTACAAAAACAATTCCGATATAAGAAGTATTTTCACGTGTATATATATGAATTATTCGATGTATGTACAACAATGATATATATATATATATATATATTTACGGCCCAAATGAGACATTTTCAACTGGAATCAGTGGAAATGGCTTTTTATTGAATCAAACATGGTGCGAACTATGATTCGTTAAGGATAATAAACTATTATTAAATTATATTTCACATGTGTTTTACTTTGCACCCTTTTCCAAAACATAAATATTTGCAACATATTTTTAATTAAAAGTCTTTGACAGAGCCAAAATTGTTTTCAATTTTTATCTAAAAACAAAAAATAAATAGAAACAATTAACGTGAAGTATCAACATTTGTAAACAGATAATAATGTAAGTACTAAATAAAAAAGGTATACACGTTGAATGTCCACTGATAATCAAATAAAATACTAGAATGTGACGTAGATATCTGAATTTACCCAATCAGTATAATATGACAATTAAAGAGTTACATGAAATACCTTTTATGAGAGTTACGTGATAAAAATTGTTTCGATAATTTAAATGTCGCATTTTTTCACGCATAAGAACATATTCACATTGATATCTTGAAATTCAAGGACAAAAATAAAATACATTAAATATTTTTTATGTAGATTTTTTTATTTCAATATAAATATTTTTTAAATTACTAGGCATCAGACATAACATAATTATTGTAAATACCATTCTAATATAAATTTTTAAAAATTATCAACTAATGAAATCAAATCCATGCATCGCAGTGATGGTAGCGCCATACAAAAATTTGGTTATCGTATGATGGTAAAGGTAAGTGTTTGAAACTCGGAGATCGGCAGGTAAAAACGTATAAAGATGATCTTCAGCGTCGAACATTTCGTAGTTGCCACAACGTTTTGAAGATGGCAGTACTAGACACGGCAATCCTACCTGTAATTACTTCAGAAAGTTTCTCTACCTGCTTAGTTTACTCTACAATATATAAACGTATTTACTAAAATAAAAAACTCTTTTTCCGTGAAGTTAGAATTTAATACTAGTTTATTGATTCTATATTGAAGTTTAATGAAATTATTATAAATTTTAGGCTCAAATATAATAATAAAAGTATTTTGAAGCATAATTAAATTAAAAGCTTTTTAACATAAATAATATTTTAGCAAATAAATGAAATGCAAAAATTTAATTACGCAGGCATAAAATATTTCACGTTTAAAAAGTAATCTTATATTTATACCAGTATACTGTACTTTATGATAAAATTGATACTTAATAAACAGCTTATAATTTTTACTTTTAACGTCTGTGGTTCTCGTATTGAAAATACTATCTATACCGTTACGGTACCAGTTTTCGACTAATAATCAATTTTAATCATTAATAAGTTAAACTCACATTGATTAAATCTTGTTGGTGAATAACTTTTTCGAGTAGAAAAATCATAAAATATTAAATAATATACATGAAATAAGAAATATCTAACAAAATATATCTATTATATTTATCATAAAAATGATCATAAATTAATTTTGAGTTAATTAAAATCTGATTCCTTAACGGAACAACTCCATACATTATTATACAAATTTGATTATTCATTCTAGCTTTAATTCTGATAAAGAATCGTAGGAATCCATATGTTTTAAAAAGAAGATCTATACTCAGCTGTTGAAATAGTTAAACAAAACAATAAACCTTGAACATTTATTTCTTATGATTCGTCGTCCTTATCCTTGCTAAATAAATTACTACCTTATAGTTAAACAAAATTACTCTACGTACATATATCTATTTACTGTTTTGCACTATTCGAAAAAAACCACTTCCAATAAACAAAAGCGTAATTAATGCAAACGCTTATTACACTATACATAAATAATAAATGCATTTATTCAAGTACAGAATCTTCATAAAGGCATTGTGCTCCAAGTATAATATACAATATGACTTTGAAATCAGTTAATAAGATAACTGCATTTGTTTAAGAACATCCGGATAAAATCAAACTAAATCATTTATAAATACCTTTATATTATATTAAAATCAACCATTTATCAATAAATTATCAACTAAAAACAAAACCTACCCATCCCATCCCTCCCACATAATAGTCACAAAACCCATATACACAGTGCTACACTGAGCACGCTCAGGCTATTTGCAAGCTAGAACGCGGAACGCGAATGATAGAAAGTCGTCGTGGGAACAGCGCGTGGAGGTGGAACCTCTCCAGTGGAAGGGCGCGGACTCGCATGCACGCTGTGTAGAGAGAGATCGCGCGGTGGGCCTTGCATCGTGTCAAGATCAAGGTATATATCGCCGCTCTGTGTTGTCGAGCGCGAGCGCATGCGTATATACTACCGCCGCCGTAGTCGTTGTCGTCATCGTCATAGCCGTGTTTTACCTTGCGGCATGCGAAGCGACAACGCGCTGGATTGTGTAAAGAGCTGATGCGCGCTGTGCACCTGTTATGTTGTTTTGACTGGTGGGGAATTTTTTTGAGTGGGGGGTGTTGTAGGTTGACGCGGGGGGTGATTGATTGGTGGAGGGGTGGGAGGAAAGGTTTAGTGAGGGGGTATGTAGTTGTGATATTAATAAGTAGGTTTGATTTTTGAGGATATGTAGTAAATGAATTTTTACTAGGAAATAGTTTCTTTTTTTTTTAATAGGAATATTGGAAATTTAGTAGCTTGATAAGATTTCAATAATTTTATGGTTAGATTAAAAAAATACAAATTTGCAATTAATATTGTCATTTTATGGTAATATTACGCTCGAATGGGAAATGTAAGTATTTCAGTATAAAAATTGACAAAAACGAACGTTCGTATTCACTAAATTTTTTATGAAGATCAAAATTGAAGGGTAAGAAAAGATAATCATATAGAATTTGAGAGATATTGGAAGTGATAAAAAAAAGACGCAAAAAAGATGTCCTATATTTTGAACCCTAATTGGTATGCACTCCGAAACGAGGATGGGAATAAATTTTGGTAGCTTTAAAAAGCGAATCTTTCTAGTTCTCGAATATCCTTATGGAATTACCCAAAAATAATAAATTCACAATTGACCTCATATATACAACTATTAAAAGAAAGTGTTAAGGATAATTAAAAGTGTTAATTTCGCTTAAATACGTTAATCCACTTTTATGTTGATTTTATACCAAAAATATACAGCGCATTAATGCTTTTAAATTAAAATTTTTCATCCATAAAAAGCATAAAAAATAAAAAGTTTTTCTACATTATTTTCTAACTTTGAAAAGTCAATGCAAAATATGCACTATATAATACAACATTAAATGTGCAATACAACAATAAATTGTCAAAAATCATTATCAATTTCTTTATCCACATTAAAAAATCATCTCTCAAAAAATTTCCTATTCAAACCGCTCACCCACTTTAATTCACCTAAACAAAAAAAAAACCTAAATAGGAGCCATCGTCACCTCACAACCCACGCTCATATATATATACAACCGTGCCCCACGCGACCACGCAGATCATCATAATCATCATCATCTCTACACATACACACAGACTTACTCCTCATAAACCCATACCCATACACAGAACTTAAAATTTCGAACGAAAGGAAAATACCTGTAATGCAAGTACTCATACTCACCCATACACACATCGCTCGCGGCTTCTCGTCGAAGTAGCGCTCGCGCGCACCCATTTCCGCGGCCTACTAACCGCCCGCCCATCGTGTCTGTATGTGTGTGTGTGTGTATATATATATATATATATACACACACACACATGTATGTATGCGCACAAGTAAGATGCAAAACTTATGGGGGCTCCTTTCCCCTCCCGCGAGTATATATACAAGCCGATTCGTAAACATCTTACATAAAGGATGACTCCTAACGCGCAATTTTTCGCCACGCGAATGTTGCCGGGGAAAACGAATTCGTTGCCGCGTGTAGTGCTGGAGAAAGAGAGAGAGAGAGAGAGAGAGAAAGAGAGAGAGAGAGAGAGAGAGAGAGACGTGATATAGAGGATAGTTAGCATGCGCTACGATGGTGTGTATACGTGTATGTAGTTGTTGGAGTGAGAGATCGGTAGTGAGTTATTGTATAACCGAGGCTGGATATATAGATTTTCTATATAGGAATGAGGATAATGGGTTGTGTATTGTGTATATACACACACGCACACACAAGTGTTGTATCTATGTGCGGTTTCGTCGGAGTCTGTAACTGTAGATTAGATTTTATACATTTTTAAGAAGCTCCACGTGCTATTATTCTCTTACAATTTATAAATCGTTTATCTTTAAATATGGTACGTTGCTTTAGCCGTTCATCTATACTTAATGAAACTGTGCTTATTTTTCTCTACCATTAGGATCAACAATTTATATACTAGAAATATATATATATATAAAATTTAAAAAAAACTATTTCACATATTTTTCACCTGAAATCGTCAAAAAATCTAATTACATCCTAATATTAAACTTACTCCCTTCATTTACCACCGAAACCCGTTTCTACATATCTACATACATCCCACCCACCTGTATTTCACCTCCTCACCTATCCACTACAGATTTTTCAACTCACTCTTCGTGCACTCGCCCATAAACCCTACCCACATCATGTTCTACGTATAATCTAATGGGGGCCCGACGATCTCGCATATATACATATATATACTCTCACGCTATGGAGGAACCCACAGCAGCTCTACTCGATCCTCGGGCTGCTGCTGCTGCCACTCGCCGGCGCTGAGAGCGCGAGCGCAGTGTTAACGGCCTTGCTCGCGAATGTGGGTCACGAAACAAGGTCCCGAGCGAGTGAGAGACGCGGATGAAAGAGAAAGAAGGAAGACGCGGAAAGGAGAGAGAAATGGTCGTAATGGTGGTGGTGCTGTGTGTGTGTGTGTGTGTGTGTGTGTGTGTGTGTATATATATATATATATATATATGTTGGATGTAAGACAATGGGGAGATCGGAGGTGGTAGGTTCCCTCCTTTTTTTCAGCCGCGGGATGTAGGTCGGATGTTAGGTATATATGTGTGGGTATTAGAAGTGGTTGGTATATGGATAAGGTAGGGGTTTTTTTTTGAAGGGATAGGTGGTAATGAGTGAGGTAATGTATAGAGGGATAAGGATTGAGCTTGGTTTTGTAGTTTGGAACGGAGGAGATGAGATAATAAAGATTTGAGCTTTGGATTTAGATTTTGAGTGTGTTTGCGGATTATATTTGCATAAGATTCTAAGAGGAAAAGATTTGGAAGAGCAGCTTGCGGTAAGACGAGGAAATACTATATCTGATTAACAATATTTTGAAAATTTGACAATTTTTTATTTAATTTTATACGATTGATTTAGTGGAAACTTTTTTTCAACCAGTGTTTATATATATAGTTTTATATTTTACAATAAATTAGAGATTGTAACCGATACTTTCTGAATTGCTATTATATGGATGAAATAAAAGAACGTGGAAATTGCAATAGCAATAAACACAATTATTAGATTTAACTTTCTCCGTGATCTGATTCGTACAATTGAAGAATGCAACACTCGGAACGCAATGGCTATACGGAGATAGAACGTAAATTGCGATTTGAAAAACAATAGCTCATATATATATATATACCTTGGAGCATATAAATATATTAATGTGAGCCATTAGATGTATGAATAATAGAACATTTCCGAAAAACTTTTTGCAAATCAAAGCGACATATAGAAAATATAATAAAATAATAACGATAATAAAATATGCTAAAAAGGGTATAGAAAGTTTATAATATTCAGTCGTAATTGACGATATTTTCCTTCTAACTACATCAACGTAACAAGAACACACCAATCCTTTCCTTGAAACTTCCTTAGAAACTGCTAGCGTTTAACCAAAACCAACGATCTCCAGACGGAAATCCTCGACCTAATCCCAAGTTCAAGTGTACACACCGTCACCACTGTATACATATATATATCTATATACGTATACGCGTACATCTTTACGTGGGTGAACGCTACGCCGACGCGCCGTATACTATAGACCTCTCTCTTTCCGTATGCTTACGACGATATCTCTCTCAGCGGATCTTAAGAGAATTTTTCGCTTAAACGCTGTATTATCCACGTCATTAGCCCTACTGGCAAGTCTTCCATGTTTCTAAGCGGCGATTACCGTAGATGTGTATATATACATATATACACATACAATCGCTACGTGTGCGAGTGAGTTTTCTTAATCGTTGTTTGCAGCTTGCGGGGATATTGTTGTCTCTCTCTCTCTCTCTCTCTTCGTTGCGTGTATATATACCAAGAGGAAAATTAAGCGTATTCCTTTAAGCGGTAAAAACATATTAGCTGAATAGATTAAACGTGAGGCTACATGAGAAATGAATATTTTGGGAGTTGAGCAAATAAATAGAGTAGAGCGATATGTATATTTATCAAGAGATATACAGTTCTACCTTGAACTTGACTAACCCCACAATACCATTACTATCGTCCATGACAATTGTGCGCACGTTTGTATAAGTTTAATCATCGTGTGATGCTATCCTTTTAATTTGGCACCCACGTGTATGTGTATTGTACATGTATATACCCTCGATTTCGCGAGATTTCGTGCGAAATTATAACGCAACTCAAGACGATGCGCATCGCTATTCATATACACGGGGCTGAGAACTTTGCCACGAGAGCCTGATGGTGTTAAGCGCCGTGAAATTCCAAATAAGTAGGTAATGTGTGAACCTCGTTCTGAACACGTATATATATATATATATATATATATACGTATATGTAGTTTGACAGACTAATATTTGACAATCGTTTCTTTGTGCTCTCGTTAAGCGGACGTTTGCATGGTAGGTATATAGGTATTGTGTTCTTTTAGAGTTAGGAAGAACGACAGGTAAAGTAATTTTGATAATTTTAACGTAATAGGATAACTGTGGTTTATGCTCGAAATTGTCTTCTAAATTCTTTGGGTGATTTTAATAAGTCTATAGGTTCAAAATTCTCATAAAAATAAAATATTGTAGCTGTTTTATAGCGTTTTACAAATAGTATGTTTTATACTAAAAATAAAGGAGATGTATGGAGTGTTGTTTATGCTAATTCGAGTTGAATTAAAATTTTCATATATATCTATATAAATACGTATGAACCAGTCACGCGAGCATCGCTCTTGGTTATATTTTAGTATGCAGATGCAATTATATTTATTGCTGTTCATCTCTCTGATTTTCGTAGGTCAATTTCTAAAGACGTCATTCAGCTGAATAATTATTAATGAGGAGAGATGCGTGGAAGATTCTTATACCGACTTAATTTAGAAACGAGAATTCAGGTGCAGCGCTCGCGCGCGCGCGCATACAGCTCTTTTTGAAAGCAATAAACCATCTGAAATTTAAATTTATCATGGCTTAAAATGCGTGGAACGACGGAAAGAAGAAGCGCCCGATATTTTGGAATTCGTCAGACAACTTTCCATTCCGCATAAGGAATTTTAAAGGGGTGCCACATATATGTGCATTGACTTCGGTAGTTTCAAATTAGTATTAACATTTTTAATTTGGGTCAAACGTCGTTTGTTGTAAATCTGAAGATAAATGGAAATTTCAGTGTTACCGAAATAGGAATTCATATTCTTTTTTTTTGTATATTTATTTATTTATTGATATTGCAAATTAATTCGTAACTGTCAAATCGATAATCTCCTTAATTATGATGTTATTCATTAATGGATGTACCAAATTTTATGTAAAAGTTCTACCTACATTAATAATTGGAATCTTTTTATCAGGATACTAATTAATATTAAGTAAAAGTGAATTTTGAAGTGATTCCAACCCGGAAATGCATAAATGAAAATCCATAAATTATTATGTTTTCTGGTAATTGTTATTTTAGTTTATACGAGATTTAAAATTTTTATTATAAATTGACATAAATATTACTTTAAAAAAAATCATATGTTAATGGTTTAATGTTAAATAAATAAATAAATATATATTAAAAGATAAAAAAAAAAGATAAAAATGATTTGAAAATAAATTACTTAACTAAATAATAGATTAAATATATAAATTTTTAAATAAATCTAATAATTCTATTTCTTAAAATAATTTTTTTATTATACAAGTAAAACATAAAATCTAAAGCGGAAAATGGCTTACTGAATCACTGATGCTTCACGATAGAATTTCCATCTCTCTTTGTAATAACAAAAACATTAAAAATAAGTTACTTAAGATTCTAAATAAGTTCATTGACTTTCGCGGTGAAAAGCCATTAAAAATTTTTTTTCAAGGAATACAAAAGAAACGCTTTCATTTTTAGATTTTTCTTTCAGCTGATTTTTATTCACACAAGTCAATGATATTGTCTAACATAATTAACAATTGGTAATACAACAATCTTTACTGTATCTATTTACATATATAAACTTCTATAATTGCAATTGTACTAAATATAACTAAACAGAAAATCACAAAATCAAAATTGAAAACAATATTCATTTCCATCGTCGCATTTATTCGTGTCTTACCCATATAACATTCTCAACGCGACTTTTCAAAAGTAATCTCATCGTTAGCCTTTTTAGGTCTTTAGATATACAAGTTCTTAATTCTGAACCATAGCAGGAAAAATACTTCTGTAAACCTCGTTCCATGCCTTCGTACTCCCATTCCTCAACATCGCCAAAGAAAACTAGCCATATCGTTCCCACATCGAGCAGCAAAATGAAGACATTTATCTAAACAATTACAAATCTCAAATTTTGTTATCTATACATTAAAAAAAAAACTCGCTAAAAACATCTTCCTTTTACTTCTCAACCCACTAAGGACAAAAATATCTCTTCTTCTCCTTCTTCTTCTTTTCTCTCTCAACCCACCATACATCAACTATATACCAGCACACATTCATCCACATTGATACAACCGCCTTCGCTTGAGTATGTAGGATCCTGAATCGACTCGCTCGCTTGCTTCGCTCGCTCGACGATAAGTGTGCCGTGCGCGTAAGTAGCACACAGAGCTCGCCTGTGTATATACGCGGCTGGCACCCAGTATACACCATCGAGAAGTGTACCAGCCTCGGGTCCGTTTCGTCCCCCCCGCGCGCACGTCTGAAAGGTAGGTAGGTAGGTAGGTAGGTATGCCTTGAGCTCGAACGAACGCCGTGTGCGCGCGCGCGCGCTTGGTGAAAGACTTTCTTCGCGGGCGAGAAATGCGAGCCTCATGCTGTTACTGCTGCTGCTGCTGCTGACTGGATGGCTGCTCTCGAAAGCCAAGAGAGAAAGATTATGTATGTGTGTGTGTGTGTGTGTAAGTTGTGAGGCCAGGATTTTTGCACGAGAAAGAGAGAGAGAGAGAAGAGTGTGTGGGATGTGAGTATATGTGAGTTGGGACAATGTCGCGGAGGTTGTCGAGAGAGAAGAAGTTTTTGCGGTGAACGATGGGGGATCGAGATTTGTTTCGATTGAGGGAAATGGAAGGGGATATTGGTGGTTGGGAGGTGGACGCGGTTGTTGAATGAGGTTGCGCACGAGAATATATATATTGGAGTGAGGTTGGTTATAGTTTTTCTAAATTTTCGTATAAAAAGTTTTTTTAGTTTTTCGATGATTTTATGGTTGAGATGTAAAAAAGAAAATTTTAACGTATATAATTTAAGCTAAAATTACAATGTTCAAGAGCTAAAAATACATTTTATCTCAATCTCGAAAAACGATTACTCATCTTAATATCAATTAAGCAACTCGAACTATACATCTCTTCATATATATACATACTTCAACCCGTCAACTCACGCGAGTTGCTCGGACACCGTCGAGTTTCTTTTTTTACGACGCTGCGCCAAAAACCTTAATTTTTTCAACCATTACCGCGCACCTGGTATACCCACATATACGTATTATAAAAAAAAGAAAGAAAGAAAAAAAATACCTCTAAACCTGTACAACCATCGTACATACCTCGTATAACTCTCAATGGTCGTCGATTGATTCCCTTGCGCACCGTAAAAGAAACCGAGATTATGCGCATGCATAAACGCAATCGTATGACGCGCGTATGTACACCTATACATATACATCCTAGCAGAATCGTCGTTAACGTCGCGGTCATCTCGGTACACTTCCGAGAAGAGGAGTAGAGTATATACGCGCGCGTTGCGCAATCGAGTGAGAGAGAAAGAGAAAGAGAGGAAGACGACATATACACACTCACTGATATACGTGCACGCATGCATGCGTATATACTTGAATCTCATCGAGAAGAAGAAGAAGGAGAAGGAGGAGGAGGAGGAGGAGGAGGAGGAAAAAGAGTCGAGGAACGGGTAAACGGATCCTTAGCGCGCGCACACACGAGTAAAGAGCGGGCTGCCCAAAAATGTGGGTCACTGGCCTAACTGCTGCTGCCGTCGTCGTCGTCGCTTATTCGGTTCTTTGATGATGCTCCTTTTTCCTTCTTTGCTTCTTCTTCATCTTCGGTTGCTGCTGCTCCTAACATGTATATATACATACATATACATATACAAACGAATGAGACAAGGAAGAAGAAAAGTAGGAGGAAGAGAAGGTGGAGACGAAGACGCAGACAGGAGAGAGAATCATTGTGTGTGAGGCAACCGCGCAACCCCGTTATACATACATACATACATACATATATATATATAATACGCACGCGAGAAAGAACCCGACGAAGACCATTGTCGCAGCCATTGTGTCGGTATATCATTATATATATACGCGCGAGCCTATTATATTCTGGGTGGATTTTCGATGGTGTGGGACCTCCCGCTTATATGTATATGTCGCCGGTACCAGTGTATATATGTATACATTCGTCGTCGATCAGGTGGCCCAGATTCCACGCTGTTATATATATATATATATATATATGTGTGTGTGTGTGTGTGTGTGTGTGTGTGTGTGTGTGTGTGTGTGTGTGTGTG